>PVJH01005379.1:0-113067 GCA_004026705.1 Nesogale talazaci | reverse complement strand
ATGAAATTAACATAAGCACATGACCGCCACACCAAGTAACCAGTGATGTGGGCTCTGCCTGGACTTCCCCTCCTGTTGGCAGGTTGTCCATTTCCACAGCCCAGCTCCCATACCTCGGGTCCAGAGTGAACTTTCTCATTCCACAAATGTCTTCTTTGCCTTCTCATTCTAAACAATTTCAGATTCTTTTGCTCTCATTGTGAAGGTATTAGACTCAGCTTTAAGCTACCACCCTCCCTTTCCAGGATATTCAACAATTCAATTCTCCTAGAACAGTGGTTCTCAACCTTCCTAATGCTGCGACCCTTTAATACAGTCCCTCATGTGGTGAGTACAGTCCCAACCATACAATTATTTTTGTTGCTATTTGCTACTGTTCTGAATTGGGCTACCCCTTAAAGGGGCCACAACCCACAGGTTGAGAACCGCTGTCCTAGAGGCTCTCTCTCTCTGTCTCTGCTCTAACACAAGACCAAAGTCTTCATCTTTCTATTCCCTGCCTTCCTTTCTAGGTCTCAAGGCTTCCGGGACATTTGTCCACTTCTTCCATTTTCCTGATGCTGCTGCAGTCTGGTATCTGAGAGTCAATTTCAACTCATGGTGTTTCCCATATGACACAGTAGCCTTGCCCTGTGGGGTTCCCTTGGCCGTGATTTTTACGACACCAAATTACCAAGTGTTTTCACTCATGGAAACAATAGATGAGCTTAAACCACCAAAATTTTGGCTAGCACCCAGGGGCTTAGTCATTATACTATTCAATCTTTTAACTGGCATCGGTTTAGCAAATAACAGGTCTAGCCAAGGCACCAAGTTACCTATTGAGATGACAAAGAAGAATAAAGCCATCAAGGCTCACATGCTCCGGTGAGTGAAACCAGCCCCAAGGTCACCAAAAAACCATGTTAAGTCAGAAGCTCAATCTCACGCCTATAAAGCCAATGCCTGCTCATAGTGACCCTATAGGGCAGGACTGATTCTGAGTAAAAGTCCTGAGAGCAACTAGTGGTTGCTAACAACTGACCTTACAGTCACAGCCAAAGTCATAACCACTACAGGACATACACCTCCAGGACTCCTAGAATAAGCCTAGAGCATTATTAGAGAAAATGCTGCAATCTGTTATGGTTCCTGGTGACTCTATATGTGTCTGGGTAGAAATTTGTCCCATTGGATTTTCAGCCGATGAGTTATTTTGGAAGGGGATCACCAAATGTTGCTTCTGAAATCCTTCTGGGTGGACTCAGACCTCTAATCTTCTTAGTGAATCGTGAGGAGTGTTCGTGGTTTACATTCCTCAGGGAATCCTCAGGAGCTTGGTGCTGTGGAGTCAGTGCCCACTCCTAATGAGCCTGCCACAACAGAGCAAAGCACTGCCCTGTGCTGCACCATCCTCACAATTGTTATTGTTGCAGCCACTATGCCAGTTCACCTCATTGAGGGTCTCCCCCTATGCACTGTCATTTGACTTTTCCAACTTCTGGGGCATGCCTAGTAGAACTTTTCCTCCTACTGCTCATGTCCCATAGGCTTCCAGCATTTACTTTCATTAAAGTTTTGATTGTTTTCCTTCCTATCAACCATCCCTGCTGAGACATCAGGTCAATCTTCTCAACTCCTGGAGCAACACATCCTAATACTACACAACAAGCAACTCATAGCTACCTTGACCCATCAGTTTAATTTAAATGCTACCCCCCAAAAAAACACTTTAAATCCTATCATCAAACACACCTTGAACTCTTTGAGTTCTCCTTTTCAGAGGAGGATTTTAAATCTAGTGTGTTTACAATCACTTTTAAAATCAGTAAACATCTATTGCCTTTATTCTTTGGCCTTAACTTCACTTCTGAATAAAGAAACAATTAAAACCCCTTCACTTTAATTCTCATTTCTATATACTATTCTGCATGCACCCTCAATGGTCTGCCTCTCTTTTACCTACCTGGTACACTTTGACCAACTTCAGAGAAATCATCTTTCATCAATTGGCTGAGAAAGTAATTGAGGCAGAAGATAAATTCAGTCCCATATGTTTTAGTAGCACTGCCAGTTTTGAAATAAAAAGTCTAATAAGGGGTCAGATTCGGAGGTCTTAAAAGTCTATTTATTTATTATATATTCCAAACCCTTAATCATTTTGTAAGCCTCGTATGACATGTCAGTTGTCCTTCTTTATTCTTCTCCTGATTCCTTAACAAACCCCAAATACTATTATGCTGTTCCTTTTATAGAAGAAGAAAAAAAGATTAATGTGAACATGAACTAAATGACTATACAAAGAAAAGTCTGGCAGTGTATGGACTCTGGAGCTGGAGGAAGCAGACCAAGCCCTGATCCTCTGCTTGCTTCATGCAGGACCTGGGAGCCATTTCCACTGACCAACCCTTCTCTCTGAGTTGGATCATACCATGGGTCTTCTCTTGCCCCTTAGGCCTTTCCAACCTCTCTACTCCACACCCAGTAGGTGCTACACTTCCAGATTATTCCTTCCTGGACTCTTGCCCTTTCATTTTGTAGCCTCCTCCATAAGATATCTCATCCAAGTCGGTGACTTTGATATCCAGACATCTCATTTGCATTCCTGATCCTTACCTAGACAGATGTGTTTATGCAATATCTCCATTTGGGATATCTCAGACACAGAAGGGCTAAACCACAGTTACACTCTTGCCTTTATCTCTAAATCGGGACCTCCTCCTTGGTGGTCTCCATCTGAGCTGGTGGCACTCACACCCACCCAGCTGTAGAATCAGAAAGCCAGGTGTCATCCTGGCTCCTCATGACACCCATGACCATTGAGAGTCCTGCCCAATTTTTTCTCCTAAACTTAACCAAACCAGACTCGTGGCTATCAAGTCGATTCTGACCCACAGTGACCACATAGGACAGGGTAAAACTGTCCTGTGAGTTTTTGAGACTGTAACTCCCTGGTCTCCTAACATGTTCTAAAATGTATCTTTCAATCCACATCTTCATCTGGCAATATTGATCCATGCTTGAACCATCGTACACTTCAGTCCTGCTCCAGAACCAGAGGACCCTTTACTATGACAAGAAAGCCAGCTTCTGATAGATATTTTATGGGTTCAATAGATGCAGTTGTACAGTGATAATTATTAATTACTATAATAAGGTTATAGAGAGCCTGAGAGAGAGAGAGAAATAATAAGAGTCAGACACATTTTCAACAGGACAGCATGCTCACCTCTGCCAATTGGGTGATCCACACGGAGAGAGGGAGAGAGCGAACTTTATTTTTCCCCATTTAAATAATCTTATGGGGGATGCATGAGCTCTGTCATCACTGGTCAGAGACACATCACAGGAGAGGGCTGTCTTAAGGACTACATGGTGACAAGGGGAGTGGTCTTAGGGATGCCTAGTGACTGAGGGGAGAAGGATGTGATAAGAGAAGACCTCAGATTCCTGGGGGTAGATAAACAGGTCTATCTGGTTAGGAGCCATTGATAATGGCTCTTGATTCCTGCCCACCGATCTCTAGGGAAGCAACCCATCATCCTAACAGCTGGGGAGTCAGCCTTATTATGAGACACACAAAGATTTCAAATAACTGGGAGTTTTAGAGAGAATGAATAGCTTACTTAACTTCCACACTGAATGCTGATAAATAACTTGCTTAATACTTTGGAGTATATAATTGTGAAGAAGTCCTGCTTTCATCCCGCACTATATAACAAGTGAACCCCAGCATGCACCCGTTCACAGGTTGGCATTGCCCTTTGGATCAAAAACAAAACCCTAGTACTCCTCACCCTCATGTGAATCACTTCCTCTGCCCTATAAACACCTGAGCAGGTCAGACTCCTTGTGCCAGGCCCTTTCAGCACATCCCCATTGCACCAGGTGCTGGTCTTTCATCCTAAGTATCCCGGTTTGCTGTTACATCAGCATTGGTTGATTTTCATGAATGTCAGCCTTCTGCGCTAGAATTTATGCTGCAAGCAGGGCAGAGTGCTTATCATTGTCTTATCCCACTGGCTAACTCCAATCAACCACCCTATCAGTGTGCTGTGGTTTCCAAGCTGCGGTGATGTCAAAAGATATGTTACTGTGTTTTCAAATAGCTATCAGTCATCCATGATAGGCAGGTTTTATCCACGGTATGCAGGTGCCATCTATGGTGGGCAGATGCCCCCAATGGTGCAGCACAGCTTCCAGACTAAGATGATACATCTTGTCTTCCTATTTCCAAGAATTAGCCAAAGGAGACTTAGCCTACGTTCTTCCTGATCATGACCCTGATCCTGATCCCGACTTGTAGCCTGCTGATCCTGATCCCACCATGAGCTCTGTTACTTTCTAAACAAGCCACTTAACGGTGAGTTTCCATGTGCGGTCACTGCGATGCAACCTTAAACTCGGAAGAGAAATAGAGGGACCAGAGGAACCTCTGGTGTTGGGACTCAGAGAAAGTTCGGAGAGGGAAGGTATGTCTGACCTCCACCTCCTGGGAATCACTGTGGGTTGGTCTTGCCCTTACCCTTCCTCCCAGAACTAGGTAGGTTCTTATGCTGTTGTGACTAGGGACATTTTGCACACCCACTAGTTGTGTCATACTGGACGAGCTGCTACCATGCCCAAGTTAGGTTGCGTGCCAGGAAAAGCAACAAGGTAAAAGTCAGCCTGAAAGCAACTAGCTAAACAAAATCCACATCTTTAGCCAAACCAGGAACGATGAAGACCTATGGTTCAAGATATATACATAAAATGCTCCTTCTGAACATTAACTCATCATCCACAGAGCAGAGTATATTAAAGTGGGGCCAGGCGGGGAGGTGACAGTTCACAGTCTAACAGCCTGTGGTGCTAAGCTAACATACAGTGACCCTGACAGTCCCTCACAGGGCCCATGTCAGCTATCACAGATGTCTCCGCTCCTGCTGTGCTCTGTTCTGTTTTGTTTTTTTCCCAACACCCAAGCTCCCCTGCAGGGAACCAGCTGACACAGGCTGGCAGGATGCTTCTCCTTCTAGAGAGAGAGAGAGGTAGGCTGGCCCCTCACCTTGGGCCCAAGAAAAAGGCTGGTGCCTGCCCCTTTCCTGCAAGCAATCAGCCCAGGCCCTCAAGCATGAGATTTAATTGCTTATTCATTATTTGAACTCGCAGGGGCTACCAGGAAGTGCGGCATTTCTGAGCACACCATCCAGCTGAACCCTAGGAGCTGTCAGATTAAAAAATAACAGAAACTAAAGAGGAGACTCTCTTTTGCCAAAGGACTCCAGGTTGCCCAGGAAGCCAGCAGAGGGCTGGAGGCCCCAATAAAAAACACGAGACTGACCCTCCTTTCATCCTGCCCTTTTTCAATTCTCTCTGTGCAAGAAGGGGAGCTGCTCAAAGGGGGGAGGATTTGAACTCACAGCCTCTGCATGCACCCAGGTCCCTGCTCTGCCTGATTGTGTACTTAAAGTACCCGCAAAGTCAATAACGTCCCGTGGTTTCCCAGCCAAGCAGCGAGATTAAAAAAGAGCCATTGTCCTTTTGAAGATGTGGAAAGTAATAAGTGAACAGGCTGAATCCTCTTTGGATATAAAAGTCGGTGCAGTGCCGGCAGTTCGGCTTTAAAGTGTCAAAATTGCCTTAAATCTTTAGGTTTGTTATACCCTGCTGCTACACAGATATAATAGAGCCAGGCTGACTATCTCAAACAATTTGGAGATCATTTTTTCTCTCTCAAAACTTTTGCTGAAATATATATATTAGGCCAGACTCTTCCTTTAACACTTTCTGTTTAAAAATATTGTTTTGTTTTGAGGTGAAGCTTAAGAGATCAGAGTGGCCAGGCAGTAGCTCACTTAAGAAAGAAAAAAAGTCAGACACCGTCTCTCAGGATCTGAACACAAAGGTACAGCTTTGTCTCCACCCCCATGTGATTTCTGTCTCCCTTTGCCCAGTGACAGCCCATCTGACCTCCTCTCTCTACAGGCAGAAAAGGACCACAAAAGCAGGAAGACTATTTAAGGTGATGAAGATGATGTGGCGGGAAGAGGCTGAAAGAAAAGCAGGGCTTTGGAAGTGGAGGCAAGTCAATAGAAGTCATTCTTGGCTGGGGGATACCACTCTGACAGCCCCCCACCACATGATCTCTTAAAATTTACAAACAACCCGAAACCTGCAAGTCTTCCAGCCCTGTGGTGTCAGCACAGAACCAGGATGAGAACATCTTGCAACTCTAAAGTCCCAGGCTCTCAAAGGAGTCCTGGGTGCCCTGCAACTGTGGGGAGGTAAGGGAGGAGTGGGGGGAAGGGAGGGTAAGAGGAGGTCTGAGGTGGCTGGGTAATAGTATACCCTCCTTCTGTGCTGGAGACCCAGGTTCGTGTCCTGGCCAATGCACTTCACTCACAACCTTCACATTTCGGTCAATAGAGGCAGACCTGCTGCTGTGGTGTTTAGCTGTGACAGTGGAGCTTCCAGGCTAGGTCCTGGCCCATCTACTTCTGAAGATCAGCCTCTCTGGCAACAGAGATCAAAAAAATCATATCATTGTGAATGAGGGGGAGTGCAGAGTGGGGACCCAAAGCCCATCAGTAGGCAATTGAACATTCCTTCACAGAAGGTTCGTAAGGAGGGGATGAACCAGTCAGAATGCAGTTTAGCAATGATGAAACAATACAATGTTTCTCTAATTCTTTAATGCTTCGTCCTCCCCCCATCATGATCCCAATTCTACCTTACAAATCTAGCTAGAACAAAGGATGTACACTGGTAGAGATAAGAGATGGAAACACTGGGAACCCAGAAGAAATAAACCCCTCAGGACCCATAATGAGAGTAGCCATACCAGGAGGGTATGAGAAAAGTGGGAGAAGGGAGAACCAATATTAAGAATTTACATATAACCTCCTCCCTGGAGGACAGACAGCAGAGAAGTGGGTGCAGGGAGACTTCAGAAGGTGTAAGAAATGACAAAGCAACAATAATTTATAAATTATCAAGGGTTCATGAGGGAGGAGTGAGTAGAGAGGGGGGAAATGAGGAGCAGATACCAGGGGCTCAAGTAGAAAGCAAGTGTTTCCAGAATGAGGAAAGAAACAAATGTACAAAGGTGCTTGACACAAGAATTTTTTTTTTAAATCAGCCTGTGGAAGCCCTGTGGATTGTCATGTCTGATCTGTTCATGCTTGGGGTTACCAGATTGCCAGGAGTCAGGCTTGGGGACACTCGATGGCAGGGAGGAAACACAGCAGCTCTGGACACAGGGGCGCTGGTGGCGCACAGGGTCACCAGGCAACATGAATGGGTTCAAATGCGAACACAAAGGACAGCAGCGTGGACTCCTCACCCCCACCACAGTGACTATTCAGAAGCAAGACCTGGTGATCTACTTCCCCCAAACCACCTGTTGATAACCCTGGGGAGCACAGGCTTCCTCTGACACATGGTGGGGCTCAACAGCTACTGGGAACAGCTCTTGCCAAGGCCGGGGAAGTCTCCTTCTACCCTCCAGCTCCCAAAGCAGAAGACACAGACAACCAGGAAGAAGCCCACTCGGGGCAAAACCATGGAGATGTCTGGAGGCTTGCTCCCAAGATGTCCTTTCTTCTTTTTCTCTATTCACTTTCCCTCACTTTCTATCTTCTCCCCGTAAATTGTCCCCGCCCACCCACCAGTCTCCGGGTTTGATGTCTGCTGCTATGCTCAGGCTTGGGTTTAACAGACAGATCAATTCTCAAAAGCAAGGGAAGAAGAAGAAGGCCTCAACCTCTAGCCCAACAAAACCCTCTGCCCCAGAGAGTTCCAGAGTGGCAGCGACAAGTCCATGGCTTGTGTGTCAGTTGGGTTGTGATGTCTGCAGTGCACAGGCTGAAGTTCCCAACAGTGATGTCCCCTTTCTACATCCTTGGGAAGAATCGCCATCTAAAAAACCTGAGTTGGTGGACCTTGAGGTAGAGGGTTGGAGGCAAGAGCCAGGAATTGACGTCCCCGCTTTCGAATGCACTGTGTGTTTGCCTGCTCTTCGGTTGTCAGTGCTGGGATCCTGGGTGTTTTTGTTGGGGGCCTGGCTGCAATGACTTGAGGCACAGACCCCATCGCTCTTCTGCTGTCGGCATTGTCTGAACTGCTTCCAATGTCAGGCACACCAGGAAGAGCAATTTCTTAATGGAAAGATGCTGTTATCAGTTTAGGCCACAAGCCTGACTCTCTGAAACTGCATGACTCAGATTTTTCTAGCACTCAGGGAATTAAGGTTGCACACCCTCACATCCTATGCAGGGCTTCAAAACACTCTGGAGGATGAGAGAATTAAACCATGGGACCCATCTCCATTATTCATGCAGGTATTTATTAGCATCCTACTACGTGCAAGATGGCAGGGAATATAGAGAACAGAAAGCAAAGCAAACAACAGGCCACCACCTTCTAAAGTGAGCTGCTTGCAGGTATTTAAAGCATTAGAGTTAGAATGCTTAAGATTTTCTTTAACTTAATTCTTTTTTTACAGATGAGAAAACAAAGCCTAGAAATATCCGATGATTGTGTGTGGGGGGGAACTAGACAAAACAACAGGCATGGGGAGGGCATGTTTGGTTTGGAAGCTCTTGCTCTCAAGATAAGTGGGAGTTCCACCCTACTCCCTGAAACTCTCTCTCTCTCCCCCCCTCTCTCTCTCTCTCTCTCTCTCTCTCTGCCATGCACACATGCACACTCACACTCAGTCTACACTTGAGCAAGGGGCTGAAGTCTCTGGCCAAAGCTGACAGGTGTGAAAAGTAACTGAAGGCGTGATTCCAGGATGCCGAACTCCACCTTCCTTCCTCTAGGCCCCCACATCCCCAGCCTCTCCTTCCACATTCTTCTGTTGTTCCCTCTGTTCCAGCAAGGTGTGTTCAGACAGCCTTATGTGCACCGAAGGAAAGAACTGTAGGAGTTTCAAAACAGGGACATTCCCAGAGACCACCCAGGCCAGACCCTCATTTCTTAGGGGAGGGAACTGGGCCAGCCACTTACCTGTGGTCACGTGATTAGAGTCATGGGAGTTCTAAGGGGCATGCCTGGAGGAAGAGTTAAGGAAGAACCCGCTCCCCCTGCAGACACACTAGGCACGGTTTAGTACCACATGAGTGGTCCTGGTGTCCCTAAGACCACAGTAACAGTAAAAATGAAGACATTGATATATCCACATAACACACATGAAGCCCAAAGACTCACTACCAAGGAATCAATTCTGGCTCACACGGACCCTACAGGACAATACAATCTATTGTCAACTCAGAATTACGAGTGAATGGGGTGGAGTCTAGCCTGTCAGTCAGGTCAAAGCTTGATGACATCATTTGGAAGTGCTAAGGAGATAAGGAGGTGGAAAATATACTTACTCCCTGAGAGACCTATCTGAGGAGGAGCCACGCGGACTTACCCTGATGTAGCCAGAGCCTGGGGAGCTGGAGAAGCTACATTGCCAGCATGGAGACACTTATAATGCCACCGGATCCACACGGCTTCCCACCCACTGACCTGTGATCTTCGTGCATTCGGCATCATTGCATGTTTTTTCTGAGTCTGAAGAGAATGTCATAGACCAGTATCAGACACATGGGCTAATATCAGACTTATAGACGTGGTCTGGACTGGGCTGGGATGTTGTCTCAATATATAAAGCTCTTTCCCATACACCTATGAGCATCTATGGATTTGCTTCTCTAGCTGAGTGGACTCACACAGGGACAGAGTCGAGTGTCTGAGGCTGTAAACCTTTATAAAAGCACATAGCCCCTTCTTTCATCTACAGAGCTGCTAGTGATCCAAACCGTTGACCTTTCAGCTAGCAGTCCACACTTCATCTATTGTACCACCAGGATGGATTACATTTAATCCCACATAGTTTCTAAAGGAGCATACCATCAGAATACCTTGAAAGAGCCACTTTTTCAAACAGGGAACACATGCACAGGTACAGAGGTTTAAAGAAAACAAATAACTCACTGCCGTTCAGTGGCTCTGAATCATGATAACCCTATAGGACAGGGTAGAACTGTCCCTGTGGGCGTCTGAGACTAGATCCCTTTATGAAAGTAGAAAGTCTCATCTTCCTCCCACGAGTTCATATGCGTGTGTGTGTGTGAGCATAGGAGAAAGATTATATAATGTATAATATACCATTATCTATAACATATATAAAATTGTATATATTGTATGCTCTAGATATATGTTGTGTGCGTGTTGTAAATGTGTATATATACTGCATAAATTGGGTATTTACTGAATTCAATAAATATATGTTTGCTGTATGTATATATACATAGATATACACAGTAAATCTGCAAAAGCCAAATCCATGTAAGGTAGCAATCTGTCAGGGAAGGAAACCTCACATATATTCTACAAAGCTAGGTGATGGACACGTCCTGAGCCTGAGACTGAGCCTGTTGAAGATGGAACACTTGTAAGGCCCAGAGATAGCAGGCCGGCCTGTCCTCCCTGGCTCTCCCAGAGCTCACTGTGTGGATTTGAGTGTTTGACGGGCTATCACTTGGACTTTACAGTAACCCATTGCTGGTGAATAGCTTCTGGCTTGTAAGAAACCCTGTAGACCCAATTGGGACCACCCCATAGGATTTCTGCAAATCTTCACAGAAGCAGAGGATAACATCTTCTTCTCTCAGAGAAGCGGGTCAATTCGAACCACCGACCTTTCCCTTCAGAGCTCTTAACTTTTGATCTAACGACAGCTCCTACTTGCCCTTTAAGGCAGAACTGTCCAGGGGTCCTGTCATATCTGACAAAGTGAAACAGGAACCGACTGGATTTTTACACGTGGAGGGATTCATATGGTGGTGGAGCAGGAGAAATGAGGGTAGGTAACAGGGCAGGAGCACAATTTTAAAATCAAAATGGAAACCCTGGAATGAGAAACAGAGAAGAGGTCTGGTGAACTCCTGGGGGGTGGGGGACCTTGCCACCAGAGTCTGGAGTATTGACATCCCAATGGCATTGTGGGCTGCTGTTTTTGAAGCAGGCAGGCCATCTTTGAAACCCTGCTTTCATGTTGTGTACATGTTATGCACACATTATGTACATTTGCTCTCTCTTTGAAGTTGTTGAGCCCCTCACTCCTCCCCAGTAACTCCCCTTCTCAAGCTTTAAAGCATGGACAAGGCTTCCAGCCTCTTTGCGCAAAGCAATCTAAACCCCTGCCACCGGGCCCATTCTGACGCTGGCCACTGTGTACAGGGCTTCCAAGACTGGAAATCTTTCCTGGAACAGACAGCCTCATTCCCTCAAGAGCTGCAAGTGAGTGTGAACCAACAACTTTGTGGTTAGCCACCCAAAGTTTACCCAACAGGACCACAAGGGCTCCTTTCTTACACACAACCGGAAAAAAACAACAAAAAACTGCCACCAAGTCAAGGCGGCCTCATAACATCCCTCTAAGACAGAGTAGAATTGCAAAAAGAAAAGGAAACTCAAGCTCATTGCTATTGAGTCAATTCTGACCCCGAGAGCCTCTAAAGAACCAAGGGTCCAACTATCAGGGTGCCTGCAGGCTGCAGAGTTTTAGCAGAAGTCAGCTGTTGTAGCCCCTTCAACAGAGAATAAAATCAAACCCAACTCGTCGCCACTGAGTTGCCTCTGACACATAGTGACCCCACAAGATAGGTAGATTAGCACCTGTGGGTTTCTAAAGCCGTAAAAGTTTACAGGAGTAGAAAGTCTCATCTTTCTCTCTCAAGGAGTGACTGGGGCTTTGAACTGCCTCTCTTGAGGCTAGCAGCCTACTATATAAACCCACTACACTATCAGGGTTCTCTATATTGTGTGTTGGAGTCCTGAACCTTATACCTTGAAAATAGAGTTTAATTTTTTTTTGAGGGGGGGTGCATCACTGCCCTCTGGTGGTCGTGGGAGCTACCCAGCCTTGCTCCCAGAGAGCTGCTGCTGGATTTGAACCACCAAGTCAAGGGGCCGTGGTCCCACACTCAACCACTACGCCACCGGGGCTCAGCCCGAGTTCAATTTTTATATTAGGGAAGCCACACAAGTATTAAGTATGTCCTAAACCCAACCCTGGAGCCCTGTCAGGGAATCAACTCGGTGACAATAAGTCTTCAGTTGAGAATAAACCAGCCAAGAGCCAGCAGTCTGACTCACAGCAACTTTATGCGTCTCAGAAAAGACCAGTGATCCAGAGGCCTTTCAGTGGTTGATTCTTCCAAAGCAGGTCACCAGGCCATTCTTCCTAGGCATTTTTGGGCAGAGTCAAACCTCCAACCAACACTGAGAAGCCAAAGGTATTATCCTTTGTCACCATCCAGGGGCTCCTTAAGCACAGAGAGGCAGGGAGGAAATCAGAATCATAAAACCTCAGCGTGGTCTTGGGATGCAGCTGGAGAAACTTGAGGGGTATCATCTGCAATATCTCAGGGCAGGAGATTATTACAGCTCTGAACCCTTCCAGCACATAGAGCTCAACTCTCCATTCCCAACATAATTGGTTTTCACAGGGGCATCCACTGCCTCCATCACTTTTCTGCACAGTAAAGATTTCTTTTTCCCAGACTCAAGGAGTTTGCAGCTATGGATTCCATAAGGATTCTAGTCACTCACCTTCTACTGATTTTTAGCTTAAAACTCAGTAGAAAATTATTGACATTATTTCCTTGAAAACCCTTCCCTGACCGTACATGTCTCTGTCAATAATTGTCATGTTGGCAATTGGAGGGGCCTTTGGCAACTTGCCTAGGCATGTCAAATGGTCTCCATTAGGTTTGAAAGCTCTGAGTTTCAGTAATGAGTTGATACTCTACCTGATATGATTGTACAAAATTACATAATTGATTTCTGGGACACCGTGCCACACACATTTTATAGGTTTCTTTTATTTGGTACTGCAAAAGGCAAGTGCACTTTCGTTCATTTTCCTCAGTAAGAGGATTTCAAATTGTGTTCCTGGCTGGTCCAGATTAAGCTCGGCTATTTTATAAGGCGCTACACCCTTTTTTCCTTGGCTATTTTACACGCTAAAGCCTGTGATTTTTTATTGGCTGCTAGGAGGCAGAAAGGAAAATGCAGGTTTCAAAAGGTTGAGTTGCACCAATTCTAAGAATGCAAAATCTATTCTCCACCAGTACAGAATAAGTCATGAATATTTCTTTGGTTTTTAAGTATATTGGCAATTTAGAAAATAATTTTATTGGTGTATAATTCAAATATTATATGATTTAATAATTCCATAATATTAGATTTGTATAATGAATTTCCGAATATTTTCTTCTCATATTCATTGTGGTTCGCTTCCCATTTCCCCCAATTCTCCCCTGCCGTACCCCTGTCCAGTTACTGTCTCTGCAGAGCAACCCATCCTGGATTTCATAGACAGAGAATCATACAAAACACAAACAAGCAAAGTAGTCAACAAAAAACAAAAACAATGACAAAATAAAACAGGAAAAACCTCTAAAAGAGAGCAGAATATTAAAAGTTCAGACAACTTCAAAATGGACCCACAGGGAGATCAATTGATAAACTAATAGGCTGTTCCATTTTAGCCTAACTACAGCTACCATAATTGACTTTACAATACTCCCTGTATAAGATCTAGGCTATTTACATTTCTCAATGATGTTAGGGGGGACCCGCTGGAGGCTTAATCCATGATGTGTGTGTGTGTGTCAAATGGATTTCAGGCTTCCACTGTTACCCATAGCCTTCTGAAAATTAGCTGTTCAGAACTTAAACTCTGATATTGTTGCTTCCGTCAGAGTTGGAGTTTATTATTTACAGTTCTTGATCATACAGGCTATTGAGCTTTTTCCAGGTGGACTTGGTTGACACTTCACTTAGATGGCTGCTCATCTTAATAGAAGTCTTTATAATGCCACATGCTTTTCTTTCTGGTAGTCAAGCACCTTCTGGCTTGTTCACTGCAATTTGCTCTAGCAACCACATCTTCAGTGATTTCTTTTTGAGGGCAAGTATTAAGGTCATGTTATCAGAGCTACTTTTTCTTAGATTGGGGCTAGAATTAAGCATTATCCCCTAATCTGTTCATTATCTAGGATTTATGTATGCCTCTAGTTCACTTTCAAGGCATTACTATCATGATACAAGTGAGAAAATCACCCTTCTGGGGCATAGAGTGAGTCTATGGATAGTGTTGTTAAGTTAGCTAATGGTATAGAATTTCAAGCACTGTTGAGAAAATGAAATGATACATGTATAGGCTGGATTTTCAGACCATGATACATGAACTAGTGACTTATACAGATTAAATGCTTACCTGACTGTACACTATTTACATGAACAATGGCATTGGGGTAGTGATAGGGGAAAACTTTCCATAACACTCGTTCGCAGAGGCAGAACTATGCCTACCAGATTAATATACATCATAAGAAGGCAAGGAGAGCATTAAAGTGGTAAGCAGGGGGTGGTCCTAATCCACCTTTCACTGGGCACCCTTATAGCACGAACCATAGATTCCAGACCCTTGGAATATCAGTCATCTGTTTTTTCTCATGATAAGCTTCAGCCTTATAGAAAGTGAGTTTCTTAAAGCTGTTAAAAGTGAATTTGAGGTAAAGTTCAGTTAGTTTAATGGTATCCACATTGGACCCTTCTGATGTGGCCTATTAAAGGTGTGTGCCTCAAAATGACAAAAGTTCCAGTAGTCTCCAACACAAGCCCTGAGTCACCAAGGTCTGGATATAAGCTAGGTCAAAAGTGTCTAATTAGGAACATAGTACCAGGTATAATATGGTGGGCTCTCTAAACATATTTTTGTGCATTTTTTTCCCTAATGGGAGAGTGCTTCAACTATTTTACTCATCAACTGAAGTATAATTGCCTTCTCCAAGACAGACATTCCCCCCTCACCCATCTGGACTTGAGATTCACTTACACTCTTATAAGAGTCTGTTGGTTTGAGGTGACCTTAGTACAGTGTTGTATGCAGCAACTGAATGGCCTTCTTCCTCTTCCCTCATCTTGAAAAACTGACCCCAGCTGGGGTGAGGTCTCCTGCATCAAAGTGGTTTTGAAGATGTCTGTGTAAAGGGGTGATCTATGGTTCACAGCCACTAGGCAGGCTCACTACCTCATTGCATGGAGGACAGGTTAGAAGACGACTCGATCTGAGAGCAGCACACAGCCTTCTTGGTGTTTGCCCTCATAGTAGTGGGCTCGTATAATTGTCCTTTTTATGATTGACTCCTGTGGTAGCTATATAGTCTGTTGTCAACTTGAGACTATGAGCAGTGAAAAGGTGAAATTTAGACTATAATCAAGTCACAGTGTGATGACCACATTTGGAAGCATTAAGGAGATAAATAGTTCATTAGAGGTGGGACACACACTTTCTCTCCGGGAGACATTCCTGTTGACAAGCCACATGGAGACAAAAGCATGGAGCCAGAACACTGGAGCTGGAGGTGCCATATGGAAATCCAAGCCAGCACTGAGATCCTTCCACCACCATTGGAGCTACAAGACTTTCTACCTACCGGCCAGTGATCTTCCTTTACTCAGCGTTATTGCATGACTGTGTGAGTCTAAAGAGGAATTTGTGGATTAGTATTGGATGTATGGGCTAATACTGAACTTACAGACTTGATCTGGACTGAGTTGGAATATTTCTCAATATCCAATTGCTCTCAAATATACACAAATGAGTGTCAATTAATTTGTATCTCTCATCAAACCTGAGCTAACACAACTCCCTACACTCAGCATAATGGTGCCCAGGTCCCTTCATGTGGCAAAGTGAGTCATGGATTTAGCACTGCTTTTTAAGGATGCAAAGTATACCAGTATGTAAGTACCATGGTTTCTTCATTCATTCTTCTTCTGATGGGCATGTAGGCTGTTTCCAGCTTCTTGCTGTTGGGAACCTGTGGCAATGAACCTCTCTGTTCTGTCTTTTCTTTTGGTTATATGTCCATCTAAGGTATTGCTGGGTCATATAGAATTTATATTGCCAGTTCTTTTAGATGTCACTGTATTGTTTTCCACAATGGTTGCCCAATTTACAAACCCACCAGCAATGTGTAAGAGTTCCAATCTCTCCAAAATCTCTCCAGCATGTGTTGTTCTCTGTGTGTGCTTAACTGAGCCATATTTGTTTGTAAAGGTGATAACTCATCCTTGTTTTAATTTGCATCTCCCGAGTGGCTAGTGATCATGAGCATTACCTTGTGTGTTTGTTAGTCACCTGAGCATCATCCTTGTGAATTGTCTATGTGTGTACTAAGGTTGACATACTCTTCAGCAATGACTCAACAGACAAGCGTCTAAGTACTAAAATATATCGAACTCTGGTGCATCTCAATAAGGAAAACACCGAATAACTCAATTAAAAGATTGGCAATCTTTTTAAATCCGTATGATGTTCTCAGAGGTAGTATTAGTTGAATATTTTAAGAGTACGTTTGGATGTGCAGGCAATCTCTTCATGAAACAACTCGTTCTTTCTCGGTTCTAGAAAATATGCTGAGAGATCAAGGGCAAGATCAGAAAGAATTGGCTTCAGGGCACTTTATTTTCTGTGTCGATGAACGCGAGGACTAATGGGGCTTCCACACAAGGAGGCTGCCCTGGTGGTTCAAAGCAGAGAGCACAAGCATAAACAACATATCTGATGTCACTGGATAAACTGGAGTCCTGGTATGGAGTGCTTTAGCACTCAGCTACTCTCTGAAAGGTGAAGAGTTGGAAGATACCAGACAGTCTGTAGGAAAAAGAACCTGGTGAATTCCTCCTACATAAAGCACAGCCTAGAAAACCCTGCAAGGCAGTACAAGGTTACTAGAAGTCAGAATTGACACAATAGACCCCAAACGACAACAATATTTGAGCAATATTGCATGACAAATTCAGTGCTTCGGGTTTATGTTATTTATACAAATTTTAAAGGAGATATCAAGCTGAGCAAATGCTGGGTGAACTGTTAGTCCCTCCAAATATAGCATTGAATCTGATGAGAAAGAATATTATGAACACAAAAGGCAGATCATAAGAATACAGATATTCTTGCCTACCTATGTAAGATAGACGTGGGAAGCAAGCCTGAGGAAAAAGCAATGGGACCAACAGTTCTGGAAGGACTTCCAGGGAGGAGAAGGTGGGGAAAGGAGTAGTGAGCAACAATGCTATAGACAAGGGAATGACTAGGGAATTAAAAGCAATAATGAGACATAGATCTCAGTGGTGTTAGAGCAACAGAAATCTAGCTGAAAGGAATTACCAAGAGGCAGAAGAAGGGCAAGCATGATGATGGGACAAAAGGAAAGTAAAAGGAAACAGAGGAAAGATCTAGGAAGCAAAGCTATGGATAGAGGTATAAATAAGGTGTTGTGCCAGACAGGGTTCTCTTAGAGAAACAAAACCAGGACACTAGTAATTCTCTTTATATATTTATATAAATAGAGGGATATATAAGATAAGAAATAAATAGTTAACTAATCTATAAAACAGTACAAATGGCTTGGTGCAGCTCACTTGTGTGAGACAGCTAGTAGACTGGCAGTCCTTGGAGTCCTGAGGGCCGCTGAGTAGTCCTCTGCAGAGCAATTCAGGCTATCTGGCCATAGACAGCAAACAGCAAAGCAGGTCACCAACAGTTACCAGATGACAGAGTCCAACAGTCTCCAGCTCAAGAGGTATATATTTCAGGATCCTGGCGAAGCAGGGCTTGAAAGAACCTCAACTCACAGTTACACAGTCCATGATTAGGGTTTCCACGGGTAGTGCTGCTTGGATGTCAAGGCACAGGACGAACGAGGCAGCTTCCCGTTCTGAAGATACGAAAGCAAGAGAGCAAGGGTGGAGCTTGCTAAGCCTTTTCTATCTCCGCCTTTCAATGGATCGCCTGTGTTCATTGGCCATGTCGTCACAACAGACCTACCTATTGCTTTTTGGTCATGTTAGCATCACAAGCTTACCTATCACAGGCGTGCTGTTGTGTAAATACATTAATTCATAAAAATAGAGGTAGGGAACTAGGAACACATATTTACATGACAATATATTGAGAAGGTGGATGAACTTTGGGATTCTGCTCAAGGCCTTCTTCAACGCAAGAAAACTTTGTTCTAACAACCTGGCATTCTGTGATGCTCACCCTCCTAACATGATCATTGAAGACAAAATGGGTACATAAGCAAATGTGGTGAAGAAAACTGATGGTGCCTGGCTATCAAAAGATATAGCACCTGGGGTCTTGAAGACTTGAAGTCAAACAAGCAGCCATCTAACAGAGAAGCAACAAGTGGAGTCAGAGCAGAGACCCAAAACCCATCTGAAGACAACAGGATATCCCCTCACAGAACAGTAACAATGAAGGGATGAGTCAACCAGGACAGAGTACAACACCAAGAAATACGTAATATTCCTCTAGTTCTTTGAGGCTTCCTCACCCCCTACTATCATGACCCCAGTCCTGTCTTTCAGTTCTGGCAAGACTGGAGTATGTATACTGATACAGATAAAAGCTCACAGTACATGGAATCCAGGTCAGATAAATCCCTCAGGAAAAGAAATGGGATTCATGATAGCAGGAGGCTAGAGGGAAAGTGGGAGGATTAGGGGAAACTGATAGAAATGATTAATGCATAACCCGCACCCAACGCCAGGGGATGAACAACAGAAACTCGGGTGAAGGGAGACAGCACTCAATATAAGATATGAAAATAATAATTTATAATTTATCAAGAAGTCAAACAGGGGACAGGAGGAAGAAGAACTGATGCCAATAGCTCAAACAGAAAGTAAATGTTTAGAAAATGATGTTGGCAACATATGTACAGATATGCTTGATACAAATGATGTGTGGAATATTATAAGAACTGTAGGAGCTGCAATAAAATTATTTTTAAAAGAAGAACATTATTATTAAAAGATAGTGAAACTGAATTCAAATGAAAGTTTTGCACTGTTTAAGAAGGCACAGGAGCTGGATGTGAAATTGAGTCTCCCAACATTACCCAACATTCTAAGTGTCTGGTTTTCAGACAGAAAGGAATAAGAAGACATCTTGTTCCTTCTCCTTACCAAATATGTTTCTTTTAGCCAGAACATTTCAAATAATTAAGATAGTAGATTTCCATCAACAGATTTCCAAAAGATTTCCAAGAAGTGACAACTTGAGTACTGTGTGATTGGACATAATATGATTCTGAGTCCTGTGTAGCATGCCCACATGCAGAATGAATCTAACTGATATCACTCTTAGAGCATCAGAATACATTTCTCCTTCAAATGTCAAGGAAACTCTGAGACGTGATTTTTTTCAAAAGCTCCTTCACAGGTATGTTCTTAAGTGATATTTTGCTATCACCATATGTGCCATGATATTTCTTTAGCAAAAATGAATTAATGTTCATTAGGGTTTAAGATTTTCCTAACTTCCTGGGAAATAGTTGGAAGATAAGCTGAAGTTATAAAAATCAATGTATATTCCTTTTCTATTCCAGTCAACATAAGTGGATTGAGTGTTACATTGAAGGGGCAATTGAGTAGGTAGTAAGAACATAGGATTGAAAATTCAGAACAGCCTCATAATCAATGAGCAGGGATGTAATTATTTTGAACAAAAAGCCCACTTCTTTATTTCAGAAGGCACCAAAGATCTATCCCAAATTTCTCTAGAGAGCAGCCATCATATTCTGGAAAAAATTTAGATGGGTAGGTGAGAAATTTTTAAAAATCATTTTATTGGGGGCTCAAAGAACACTTATAATCCATACATCAATTGAATTAGGCATTTTTGTATAAATATTGCCCTCATTCTTTTCTAGACATTTCCTTTCTATTGAGCCCTTGGTATCAGGTCTTTCCCCATCCCCTCCCTCTTCCCTGAATCTCAAAAACCCCTGATAGATTGTACATTGTTGTTATTTTCATCTCTCATACTGACCCTGTCTCCCTTTCCCCATGTTTATTTTTGAATTTTAGAAGATTTCAGCTATTGGAGACAGAATGAAACTTCAGACTCTCCGTTTTAATAAATTTCATGAGCTAAACTGTCTCAAAACTCATTGCCACAGAGTCAATTCTGAATCATAGTCACCCCACAGGACAAAGTAGAATTGCCTCTATGAGTTTCCAAGTCTACCACTCTTTCCAGGAATATGAAACCTCACTGTTCTCCTATGTAGCAACTGGTGGGTTAGAACCACTGACCTCTCATGTAGCAGCTCAATTTGTAATACACTAGGCCACAAGGGTTCCATTGTTGATGTTGTTGTTAGTCCTCTTCTGAATCCAATTTGAACTTCTGTCAGCTCCTAGTCAATACACTATTGCAACCATTGCTGGATGACCTTCAGCAACATTTGACTTGCATATAAAATCAATGCTATTCCTCTTAATTTGTGCATTCTACTGAGTCACTTTTCTTTGGGATGGGTACAAATCTCTTCCAGTTAGTTAGGCAAGTGGCTACCTTTCAAATATTTTGGCATAGACAAGTGAGTGCTTCCAGGACATCAGCTTGTAGAAATATTCCAATTGGAGTCCTGTCTTGACTAATGTCTTCATTATAGCTTGAACTTCTTCCTTCTGTATCATTGGTTCTTGTTTGTTTCTGTTTCTTGAAATATTTAAATGTTGCCTAGTTTCTTTTAGTAGTGACTCTGTGTAGTCTCTCCATCTTCTTTAGATGCTTCCTGTATCATTCAGTATTTTACCAACATAATATTTTTATATTTCAAATCAAGACATGGGTTTTACCTGAAATCTTTCAGCTTAAGATATGCTGATTTTTTTCTTTTGGCTTTCTAGTTGCAGCTCTTTTAACATTTAATTGCAATATTTTGCTCAGTCTTCTAGAGATGTTCTTTGAGATTCTGTTCAGCAATTTGACTTCGCAATTTCGTTTGCTTTAGTTATTCTATGATTAAAAGAAAATTTCAGAGTCTCTTAAACATCCATTCTGATTCTTGCTTTCCTATCTTTTTAATGAGGTTTTTTATTTCTTTGTGTGTGATTTTCTCACAAGATGTCCTCTCACAGCTCCTCAAGTCTTCCTTTATTAGTGTTCAAAACATATAATCCATTCTTAAGATGTTATTAAAATTCAGGTAGGATATACACAAGATCTTCTCTGGTACTTTTTTTTTCATTTTCTTCAACTTCAACCTGAATGTACATGTGAGTAATTGAAGGTCTATTCCATAGTTGGCTGGCCTCCAAATCTAGTTTTGAGCTTTCCCATCGTCTCTTCTCACTGATATAGTCAATTTTATTTCTGTGAATTCTACCTAAAGAAGTCAATGTGTATTGTTATCTTTTGAGACATTGGAAACAGGTATTTGCAATGAAGTTTTTAGTCTTGCAATATGCTATCATGCAATTTCTAGCTGAATTTCTATCATCATGATCATACTTTGCACCTACTGTTCCTTACACTTTGTCTCTAAGTTTTGAAAATGTAGTAAAAGTCTTCAATGTCTTCATCACTGGCATTAACTTTAATGGTTGGTGCCTAAATTTGAAAACTATTTGTTTCACTGGGTTTACTGAGAGGAACATAGATAGTATCTCATCACTGATAGGTAGACCTTTAAATGTCCTTTTTGAGAACAGTGTGATACAACTCTCATTGAATTTTTTACTTCAGGCTGTCCGATTCAAAATGGCCAATGTCAGTCCATTTCAGCTCAATAAGGCCTAGGATATCTATTTTTATGTGTTCTGTTTCATTTTTTATGTCCTCCAACTTTCCTAGATTTATAGTTTGTATAGTACAAGTTCCAATGATTACTTCCAGCTGTTTCTTTCCCTTTTGAGTCATGGCCCCTCAACAAATTTAGTTTCTGTAGGTGTTACTCCCACAAGTTTCACTCCATCCTTGTCACTATGGTGAGCTCTGCTTTGAGAAGGCAGCTCTCCCTCAGTCATATTTTTAATGCCTTTCTACCCTAAGAGCTCATCTTCTGGCACTGTCGCTGACGATGTTCTACCATTATTCATAAGGTACCCACTATCTGACAATGTTCCACTATTTCATAAGATTTCCAGAGATGAATTCCTCAGGAAAGGGACAGCCTATTCCTTTCCCTGAAGTTTGTTCCTAGTCAGGAAGTTCTGCAGAAACCTGTTTACTTTGGATGACATTGCTAGATTAGAAATAGCAGTGACATAGTTTACAGCATTACAGCATCATGTAAGTCACTAGATAGGACAAGCTGACTGATAAAAGGTGGAGGATACAATCAGTGTTCCTTAAAGCTAAGGTTTGAGTAAGGTTTCAATGTCGTCTGGGGTGGGAGCTCTGTCCTTGACAAATGAATGTGACCTTGTATGGTGAGTTGGAGCTTTCCTTTGGGTATTAGTTGACGCTAACAAAAATAGGATCGATCCTAGTCCAGATTCCCTCTGAGTGGTGTCTTGGAGAAAATCAAGGGACTCCCAGAGGGATGACACATGTTATGAGAAACAACATGTGACCAGGAGGCAGATGTATGGATACTCAGCAAAGTGAGACCATGGTCAGCTGGAAGCCACCCAAAACGATAGGGAGAAGCAAGGACCAGTCCCTCTCCCCAAGCCCCTAGAAATAATTGACACAGCAAAGATCTGACTGGCCTTCTCACCCTGACCAACTATGAGAAAAGGAATGTTTGTCCTGGATGGCCGCCCACTTTGTGGTATACATTACAGTGGTTCTAGGAAGTTTGGTGCTGAAAGGTTGTCATGAGTACAAGAACAAGAAAGAAGCTCTTATTTTGTGAAGATGCTAGGAGCCCTGGTGGCACAGTCAGATTAACCTTGGACTACTGAGTACAAGTTTGACTAGTTCAAACCCACCAGTCTCTCTGTGGAAGAACAATGGGGATGTCTGCTCCCAGGAAGAAGTGTAGTCTCTGAACAGCCAAAAGGCCATTAGTTTTTATGAAGCCATTAAGATTTGGAGGTTATTCTTATGCACCTCGTACTCCTTATCCAAGAGGCATAATGGCACCAGAGGTTTAGCATTGGGCTGCTAACCCAGTGGGGTTGAAACCTGCCAGCCAGCCTGCAGGAGAAGGGTGAAACTGTCTGTCCCTTAAAGACTCACTGCCTAGGAAATCCTAAGACATTCTGCTCTGTCCTTTGCAGTTGCTCTGAGTCAGAATCACTCGAGAACAGTCAATTTGGTTTCAATGATTCCCAGTCCCAATGAACCTATTCTCCTAGGGAACAATGGGGAAATGGATAGGGATAGTTTATAGTGAGATTTCTCAAACCCTTGTCAATAATCTAAATTTAATCATTGACAAAAAGTACAAGGGGGGTTCAAAAAGTTGGGAAAATGGAGGGATTCATTGTATTTTAATTCCATTTTTCCATAAACCTTTTGAAACCTGCTTCTCCAAGGTTAATGAACGGAGGCCTGTGATCTCGGTGGGGACGAACCTGGTTGCTATCAGAAACAACCAGCTGTACCATGACAGAAGGATGTGGCAGTCAGCTTGCTAGGTAAACCCCATACCCAGGCCTATTCTGTCATGTCGGGTCACTAAGAATTGAAAGCAGCTTAATGGCAATGAGTTTATTTGTTTGTTTGTTTTCAATAGTTTTGTTGTGCAGGTTGAACAACCACTGAGCCAAGGCTCATTTGGTTAATTAACCAACACCCACCCAAAAAACCTCACCTGGCACACATTTAAGGCCTCTCATGTACTAATGAATGAGTCGGTTCATCTCAATATTGTCTTCCAAGTATTTCTTATGTAATCAGTTTATTCCTAGAAAGTCATTCTTTCAAAAACGGTCCTTTTCAAGTCACCTGAAGCCTCAGTACATGGAGAGGACGAGCATGCCCGTTTATGCCAAACGCTCACAGGACACCAAGGTTGAAGATGACTTTTCAGTCAATCAATTCCCACCCAGATGGGGCTGTTTTAATCAGTGCTTCAAGATGCACCTGGAAGTAATTAACTGTCTGGATGACAATGGCAGGACTGTAGAAAGTTCTGTACTGTTACAAATGGTGCACTTATTTAATTTCACCTGAAGTTCTTGCGTTTCTCACAAGAGCAAGCGCTCACATTATGTGCCCAAGGCAAATGGTTGATTTGGGGGTCTTTGCGTGCTAGCCATCATGGTACAAAACTCAAATTGTCACAGCAGTGTGGTTCAACCAAACCCACTGCCTTCATGTCATGCTTGACTTATAGGAAAGCTATAGTACAGACTAGAATCAACCAGGGCTGTGAGTCTTTAAGGAAGCATCCGGCCAATTCTTACTCCCACAGACCAACTGGACTCCCTGCATGGCAGACAGTGGGAGCTATATTTTCTTTGGAGGACTGTTTAGCATCTTACTACATACTTGTGGGCTACTTTTGTCATAGAGTTGTGACCAGGATGAGTTGTGTTCACCACAAAGATATGTTGAAGTCCTCAACCCCGTACCTAGGGACATGACATTGTTGGGAAATAGGGTCTTTGAAGATGCGTGGGTTAGGTGAACAGGAGATCATATTGGGATAGGAAAGGTCCTAATCTGATATGAGAGACAGTCTTCTAAATGATGAGTGAGGCACAGAGAGACAGAAGAGCCGCTGCACATGGAGGTACATAGAGAAGTCAAAGAAGGCTTAAGGCTACTGGAGCTGGGAGGGACCAGTAAGATGCTTTCCAGGAACAGGGATCAGCCAAAGTGAGAACTCAGTCAGCTAGCCTCCAGAGTGGCCAGACAACACATTTCTCTTTATAAACCACCCAGTGTGTGATTCTTTGTTTCGGCAGCCCTCGAAAACGATTACAGATGTTCATCCACTTAAAATATTTTTAAAGGAAGTTTGGCAAAATGCATGCCTGGGATATGACAGCTTGATGACAGATCTATCAAATAAAAAAAAGGTAATAGTGGGAAGTCTACATCACTTACGACACAAAAAGTAGCTACAGAGCTGAACCATCTGAAGACATTAACACAGCACTTAATGTCCTCCTCTTTTTTAAGTTATTAAGTGAACAGTGAGATTTCTTTCTTCTTGTATTTTAAAATCTTCTATTGGGGTACCATGAGGCAGAACAGGGAAAATCGCCCAAGAGGGTATTTGAAACTAAAAATGGCATTTTCACCCCGTGTTAACTGTGCACACAGCACCACACAAGAAATCAAATGGAGCAAACATTTACAGATGACACTCCAGAATGTCTGGTAGCACAGTGAGTTAAGCAGCAGGCTTCTGACTGCAAGGTTTTCTTCAACCCTACTAGGTGCTCCCGGAGAGAAAGATCAAGCTGTCTGCCCCTGTGTAGCTTCACAGTCCCAGAAACCAGGGGGAGCAGTCCCACTTTGTCCTCCAGGTTCAGTGTGAGTTAGGACCAACTTGATGGCTGAGTTTCATCTCAGGCACTTTTGAAAATGGGCAATAGGTTGTTAACACGTTCAGGCTCCCTGATTTTAGAGCTGCCCCTTGGTTAAAAGCAACGTTTGTCAAAGCAACTAACCTCTGACCCGGACCTCAGCTGTGGTCCAAGCAGTAGGCAAGCCTTACTCCAGAGACCACTTCAAGAAGGTGAAAGCGTGAAGCCTCATCATCAGGACTCCAACCATTCAACTAGTGTTAAAATTGCTCATCCTGATGGTCTGGTTTTATGTGACCGTGGTGAGATCATACTTGCCTTCCTTGCTACAGCGAGCCTGTAAGAAACTAAAGGAGTCTATATGCTCATGTGATGAACCCAAGCATTTTCCTGTCTTTATTTTGAAACTAACAATCCAACATGCCATTAGTCACCTGAGAAGCAAAGAAAGAGGAGCCGGGGGGAAGCAAATCCCTCCATCTCGTTCCAGATGGGGCCTCAGAATTGAGCATTCAAACAACAATCTGATGCCTTCCTTTCTCAGGCCTGTCCTAGTACAGAGCAGCAGGGCAGAACCTTGAAAGAATGGGGATGCATCGCCCCACTGTTCTGGAGGCTGAAGTTAGAATCCAGGTGCCAGGAGACTGTGTATCTTCTTTGCTTGCTCTAGTTTCTCCCAGCCTCCACTAGCTCCAGGCATTTCTTGGCATTTTCTTGAAGATGAATGTCCATGCGGTGGTTTCAGCTCACTGTGTCCATCTGTGTCTCTTTTTGCTTATGAGGACATTTCTGAGATTGGTTTAGGGCCACTCTACTCCACTACAACCTTATGCAACTGAATTTCAACTCACTAAATCTGCAAAGACCCTACTTGAAAATAGAGTCATGTTGCTAGGAACAGGGGGTGAGGACTTCCACATAAAGTGGTGGGAGGTGGGATGGGAGGGAACACAATTGAATCCATGACACCATGAGACTCTGAGAAGCATTAATCAATATATGATGAAAGACAGAAAGAGGTTGTTTGGGGTCCTTTTTCCTGCAGGGGATTCTAGGGACATTAAACACCCATTGAACTGATGAAAAGGAGATTTTAAAGATCAAAATTGAGATGAATTTATTTAAATAAAACATAGAGGTCGTGTGAAGGACTTTTTGAGCAAATCACACTGTTTTCAATAGAAATGAACCTGAGGTCTAATGATTTTATTCTAAATAGCAATAAAGATATTGTAATTCAGATAGCCGTGGTAGCATAGTGGTTATGAGTTAGACTGTGACCTGCAAGGTCGGCAGTTCAAAGTTACAGTCTCAGAAATGCACAGGGGCAGTTCTATCCTATCCTATGCTATCCTATCCTATGAGCCATCCTCAACTTGATGGCAGTGAGTTTTTAGTTTATTTAGATAATTAATAACTAGATAGATAGGTAGATAGATATTATAGACCCTACTGTGATTAGCAAGGGTCCATAGTTGGGCATAGTGAACTGCCAAGTGTAAGACCAGCAGTTCGAATCCACCGCGTACTCCTGAGGGAAAAAAAGAAGAAGCTTTCCACCACTCTAAATAGTTTCAGCCTTGGAAACACAAAAGGGCAGTTCTGCTCTGTCCTGTGCAGTCTGTGAGTTCTTTTACCAAAGCCAAAGCAAACGCACTGCCCTGTACTCCATTCTATCTCACAGCAACCGACAGGACAGGGAAGAACTACCCCGTGAGTTTGTGAGGTGGTAACTCTTGCAAACAGAGGATACTTGAGTGAAGAAATTCAACTTTTCAAAGAGGAGAATTGAGATGTGACAGACTTTGAGGACATTTAAATAAGAATGTAGCTTCAAAAGCAAAGCAGAAATTCCCACATGAAACTTCCGTGAGGAAACAAGGTATCTGTCCATGCAGCAGATTTGGCCTGGTCGTGTATCTTGCAATGCCAACCAGTCTCCATGATATGTTAGAGTGCAATGGAGAGGCAGATATGAACAATATTATTCTAGACATAAAACGATGGTGCTGAGTTTGAGACGTAACCATGCTACTCAAGCACAGCCGCTCCCATCTGGCATGAGAGCCGTGCATGTTTCTTTGTTGTTGAAGAGGTTTCCATTGAACTTCCAGACTAAGGCAGATTACAAAGAAAGACCTATTGATCTGCTTCCTTACATTCTGTATGGATTACAAAGGTCCATCCAATCTGAAACAAGTCATACTTAAGGTGCTGGACCAGAGAGCACAGGCTGTGTCTCATTCCCATGTACCTGGTTCCACATCAAGTCAAAGGCTAACAGAGGTCAGCTAACAAAAACACCAAAAGGAAAATGATCACTTCCATTCCATGGTAATCAACTGAAGGCAGAGACAACTTTCTTGGATTTTCATGAAATTTCCGGTATCTTGCACACTTCTTAACTCTTACAGGTGTACAATAAATATTTTCAGAAGACATAAGTGCATAATGGGTTCTTTTTTCATTTCAATAAAATAATTTCAATTATTTTATTGGGGGCCCTTAACCATTTATATAAACAACTCATTTAACCATTTCATTTAACCAATTCATTTAACAATTCATATAACCATTTATATAACAATTCATACATCTCTTGTGTCAAGCACATTTGCACAAATGTTGCCATCACCCTTTTCAAAACATTTTCTTTGTACTTGACCCCTTGTATCAGTTCCTAATTTTCCTTCCTTCCCCACCCTCCCAATCTCATGTACCCTTGATAAATTATAGGTTAGTATTATTTTCATATCTTACCCTATCCACTGTCTCCCTTCAGGGAACACCAGGGGGGAGTGTTATTCACACTTTTGAGTAATCAGCCATTTGAGGTTAGAAAGGTAACATTTATCCCTGGACCAAATTCAGAAGGGTGAGGAAAAGAGGAAGGGACCCAGGAAGCACAGGGCGGAGGTGGAAGAAGTGATGTTTTATTGAGGGAATTGGAAGCAGTGACTTGAAGCAAGATGTGGCTGAGTTGTCGAATCCGCTCTGTTGTAAACCTTCACCCAGCTCAAAATAGTAAATCAAATGAAAACATAAAAAGAAGTGAAAACATAAATAAATAGACTTATTGTGAAATGATAGAAAGTGCAAAAACAGCACAAATAAAATAGAACTTTCTAAAACTATCAGACGTATCACTTAATATCACACTGGATCTTGTCAAATAACTTTCTAAATATCTATCAGAACCTTCTACCTTCCCACATCTCTGCTATCATTGCTTTCACGGATACCACCTTTTCCTCTTCCCTAAATGATTCCATTGTAATAGTTACAAGAAACCTTTTAAGGGGTCTTAAAGCATTTACTCAAGTCAGTATCCCATCTTTTGTTCATATTTCAATCATAGTCATCTTTTGAAGATGTCAATCTGACATTTTCACATACACATACACGCACACCACAAATCATTCCAATGAATTCCCATTGGTCTTTAAATCAAGATCAAACTTCTTAAAATGACTACCAAGCATAGCATCACTTAGCGCCTAACTTCCCAAGGTCAACTGGCAGCCTGCTCCAGTCCCACCCAGGCTTTTCTTGGTCCTCTACTACGCCATGCTACCCTCTGCTACACAGTTCCCCTGCGTACCTTCTACCTGCCTTTTTTGAACTTACAGATCTTCTTTCAGTTTCTCAGCTCTCCTGTGGGGTCTTCAAAGAAGTCTTTGTCAACATCCACATCTGTACCATCTCCTCCATAATCACTCTAACTATTGTTAGTTTCCACTGTGGTGGCTCTCACTGTGAACTTAGATAAAACAAGAAAAAATCTAGTGTGGTCCTGCACTGTCTTCACAATGATTGATATAACTGAGCTCATTGCTGAGGCTATTAAGTTTACCACATTTCCTTTGACCCCTGACTTGACCAAACATGCTACCCTCTAGTGATTGGTATTTCCTAATAACCAGTCCAAAGTAAACAAGTCAAAGTCAAGTCATCCACAAATCTAAAGAACACTTTGATCACTTTTCTTCTATGAGTGATTTATTCATGATTTTGGCAGCCTACAGCATATTCAATGTACTTTGCCAGAACAACAATTTGGATGCATCAATCCTTCTTTCTTTTGCACTCTCCAACTTTTGCATGCATATAAGAAGATTGAAAAGACTCTTAAGTGGTCAGGAACCTCTCCCTGGGAGCACTTAGGAAAGTCATCCTTTTTTGTTCATTTAGTCATCAACTTATGTTCATTTGTGTCACTCTTCAACTCAAATCAAAGAATGAAGACAGAATGTTCTATGAAGCAGAAACTGTGTCTTTGATATTTCCTCACCAAGGTATTCTTATTGCTCAATAAAGTGCTGGATATTTCAGGAGGTTCTCAATAAACATTCAATAACTCCATGAATCAATGAGGAAACCAAGATATATATAAGACTACTTTATCTTTATTTGATATCCATAGCTCCAGATAGTGTGTGCGTCTCTGTGGTGTGTGTGTGTGTGTGTGTGTGTGTGTATAAGAGAGAGAGAGAAGAAATAGTGGAGACTTCCGCCTGGTGTGGACATCTAACTTCCTCTAGCTACAAAAAGGAGGAGAATCCATTTCCCTACCAGCCAAGGCCAATTACCAACAGACTATCTATCTTCTTTCTCCTATTCTGACACTAATTTTATTAGTAGTATTCATATCACCTAAGAATTACCAAATTTTAAGTATTTATATACTGAACCATATTTATCACATATTCATCTTTTATTTAAAATGACAATGAGCTGAGCGCTGGTGGCACAGTGGTTGTGTGCGGGACTGCAGCCCACAGGATTGATGGTTCAAATCCAGCAGCAGCTCTCCAGGAGCAATGCTGGGCTTCCTACTCCCCCCAGGGCAGTGATACCAAAAAAAAAAAAAGGTCTAAGAGTAACTTTTAAAAATAAAATAAAAATGAAACTAAACATTACTAAGGATACTGTAGAAGGAGCCCTAATGGTGTAGTGGTTACAAGCGGAGTTGCTACCCACACAGTCAGCAGTTTGAAACCACCCACCTCTCTGCAGCAGAAGAGTGAGACTTTCTACTCCCATGAAGAATTCTCTTCCCAGAAACCTACAGGGCTGGTTCTACCCTGTCCTACAGGGACTCTCTGAATCAGAATCAACCCAATGACAGAGGACAGAGTGGTTGGGATGAAGGATTTTGTGTGGTTTTGTACAGTGGGAGTTTACCTGACTGAATGGGGTCAAACTATAATAAAACCACTGGATTAAAGCATGGCCAATAGCCATATCTACACCATCGCTTAGCTCTTTGGGAAGCACTTCAGGTACTTAGGTACAACTAAAGCGATTAGTGATAAAAATGACTAACAGAGAATTAGATTTTACCAAGATTTGGGGGAAAGTGTGAGTTGTAAGTCAGTTGGTAGAATAACATCAGTGGAAATAATTGGTATTTTAATGCACTGTAAACATACAAACAAAATGCAATATTGAAACTCAGCTGACCAGCTGATGCTCATTGATTTGATCTCACACGCTGTGACAGAATCCCCTAATGTCACAGAATACACAGAAAGCTTGCAAAGTTTTTTTTTCCAGCAGCGGTTGAGGGGGCTCCCTCTTTTTTTAAATAACCCATTCCTTCTTGATCTAGTAACCCAACTGAATGATATTTAGCAGAATATTTTAATTAATTCATGATTAACTCTACAGGTTTTCCTCACTATTAAATATTTAACAAATAATCGAAATAAAGAGAGCATTTTGGAGTATATCCTGTAAACATCTTCATAAGATAAATACATTGGTGAGACTATTATCACAATTGTATACATGACAAGTAAAAACTAAAGCTTAATCACACCTAGCAAGTGGTCCAAGCAGGATTCAAATCATTTCTGCTTTCCAACACCTGGGAAGTGGTCTTTTGCCATCGAGTGATTCTGGTTCCTGGCAACCTCAGAGAATGGAGCAGAACTCCTCCAGAGGGTCTGCAAGGTTGTAAATCTTGGCAGAGGCAGACGGCCGCATCATTCCCCCATAGATTGGTTGATGTATTTGAACCACTAACTTTTTAAATAGGAGAACACTTTGACACCAGCGTACCTCCACCATCCACTACTCTCTTACAACGAAGGGAGGGAGGAAGGGAAGAAGGAAGGAAGGAAGGAAGGACTAATGAGAAAAGAAAAGAATAGAAAAAATGTGCCGATCTGTTTTTGAAATATTGAATACTCAATATTTTGGGTCTGATCTAAAGTATATAGAACCAATCGATTTCACACCACCCAGGTTTTTCCACTCCAGATTTTTGTTTTCACTTTTTTTTTCTTAAAAGAAAGTCTTATACTGGTTTTAGAATTTTCTTCCACACCCAGACAAAGGATAAAAGATCTTCAGAGTTCTGAGCACGTCTCTCGCTATTTGACTTGCACAGAGGTTTGCTCTTAATTTTTTTTTCTTTCATTCAAAAAGCAATTCCACTCCCAACCCGAGGTTAGCTACATTAATCTAATGTCAACTCCATTATTGTTAATTATTTTACGGTGGCTATATTTTAACAGAAGGGGTCCAAAGATCCCTCATGTCATTTGATAGCCCACCAAGAATTATATTGAAATAACTACATTGATTTCCAGATCTCAGCAAGCAACTAGGACATAATTAAACTTTTATCTCTGCAAATTTTGCTTTCTTTTTTTTTCTTCCTTTGCTTTTTTTTTTTTTAAACCTCGTTACCTATTGTTCAGAGACAAATCTTATTTGGCCTCTCGGGTGGACCTAAAATTTCATTCAATGCTTAAGAAGCAAGTTAATATGAAAGACATGTAACTATCTGGACATTTCTCAAATACGGATTTCCATCGGCATATTTTCTTTGGGTTCATTTTTCCCCTTATTTCTTATTTGACTTTAATAAAGCGATCTGCTATTGAAGTTAAATAAAAGCATTCCTCTGAGCACTCGGAGTTAAATTAAAATAGCTATAAATCTGAAGGAGCAGCCATTTAAAGCTTCTACTTGACCTATCTTAGAAGAAGATAACCCGTAGCTACAGAGAACGAAGCATCTACTGGGACCCGCTCTGATTCCCGGCTCTTCCCTCCTGCCACACTTCACCTTGCTCTCTCCTCGCCCCATGCGAGAAGCCTTCAGCTTGATAAGAAGGAAACTTTTTCTAAACTTCCAGGAAGTTTTGCTTCCCTTTGAAAAAGGAGAGAGAAATTAGCAACTGAAGAAGCAGTGTGGTGAAGAAACAGGAAGAGGTAAAAAAAAAAAAAAAAAGACCCCGCGTGCTGATAATACGTGTTAATTTGTCTTCCCGTTATCTGCCCATGGATTCTCACACTCGGTGCCTCAGTCTCTCGTCGGACAAGATCAGGTGCTAGATTCAATATAGGAGCCCTAATTGATGCTTTGGTCTGCACTCTGAACGGTGAACAGTTCAAAACCACCAGCATCTCTGCAGGAGAAAGATGAGGTTTCTCCTCCTGTGCTTCTCGGGGCCTGGTGATTTCCAGCGAAGTGTCTCTGGTGCCCAGGCACTTAGACTTGGACTTGCAATGGCTTGATTAAGCAACAGCTCAGGTTAAGTGCATGGCACACACTAATTGAGGTACACCATCTCATGTCTCCTAGCCTGGCCCTCCCATCGGCTGGGCACAACACAGACCCTGGCAAGACAGGAAGTTCAAGCCTCGGGTTTTTGAGAACAAAGCTCTTGATCCCCTGAAAGTAGATTGGACACCTCTTTTCCCAAGGAGCATTTGAGAAGCAATAAAATGCCAGAGTTCGGAGGATTCCACAGGCATTCCCTAGGCCCCAAGGGAGTAGGAGGGAGTCATGGGGCCATACAGGATCCCCTAGGCAGACAAGGATGCACTAAAATGGTGTTGAGAGATGAAAATAGATTGTCATTGTTCGCCGTTGAAGTGGGCTGTGACTAATGGTGAGTTTGGGAAGAACAGAAGAAAAAGTTGCCCAGTCCTCCTGCAAGTCACTGGTAGACTGGAATAGATCATGGCAACCGTGGGTTTGAGTTTCCTCCCAAAGCCCTCTAGGCTTTCTCTCTCTCTCTCTCTCTCTCTCTCTCTCTCTCTCTCTCTCTCTCTCTCTCTCTCTCTCTGCAATCACGTGTTAGAATCTACAGGTTCACTTTCATTAGCTGGCATTTGGTGGTAGGTCCCTAGGCCTTTTCCCCTACTCTGTCTTCATCTGAAACCTATTGACCATGAGTCATCCAGCCAATTGGGGCATGAAAGACCAGGGACGACGCTTTCAGCATCATCACAATACACGAGCCTCCACAGTGCACACCTGGGCCGGAGGAAGTTGCCATTTCATTGCTGTTCAGTCAACTCTGATTCCCAGGAAGCTTCTGTGAGATGGAATGAGGCATGTGCCTGGTCCTGGGTTCCTTCATCATCACAGATAGGCTTGAGGCCATCACCTCACACACGTTTGGAAGGGCGCCTTTTCCTTGAGGCTAGTGTAGATGAGGGTGAGGACTGAGAGTTCAGCATGAGGTTCCCTCTGGACCCCACCTTGTACCCAGGCTAGCATCCATTCGCTATGCACCCGACATCTGAAGGTGCAGCCTTGTTCTAAAATACAGTTACATAGACCATGTGATCTCCCTCTTCTAGTGCTGAACGGGAGTCCCCGCCTTGTGATTTATAAGGGCTTCAAGATCCTTCTTTCATATTTAAAAACCCTTATGCAAATCATGCCAGCAACCCAGCCAACTAAAGTTTTTTTTTTGCATTAATGCTCTGTATTATTCACATGCGAAAATTCCATTTAAATCTCATTAAGCTGGTGACATAAATCCAAACAAACTAGAAAATACCCCGTTAAGGTGGAAAAAGTGACATATGTCTTCCGGTCCACTGGTAGAACAAGGCAGGATGGGGAAAGAAAGGGACAAAAAGGATTACAGAACTCCCCATTTGGGACCATGTTCCACTGGGCACATATGTTCCTGTCTTTAACTGTTCGCCGCCTTCCCGCTTTTATCTCAATCACATTTAAATGAAGTATTTGGCAGCAACTATTTCGAGTAATGTGACGTATGTGATTCAGTGAGGCTGGGAGCTGCATTTCTGGAAACTTAGCAATATCCTGGGAAAATCATAAAAAAAGCTGTCTGCTCAAGGCATCTTTTGATTTCCCTCTAGCCATTTCTTGGGGTTCACAATATAATTTATCTGTCAGGTAGCGTTAACAGTATACCTTTCAGGGTCTCTAAGATTAGCAGGGCCCCTGCACCGCCTGTCTCAACTTGCTAAGCACTGGAAGTCCTTCATGTCACTATGTCTCTAATCCAGTTTTCCTGCTAGACAATTATAATGATATCCAAGGCTTACACAGGCTTTACAATAGAACCCTGCACTCCATAGAGCCATTGCTAATTGCCAATTATTCTCATTTTAATTCTGTAATGTGTTTAGGTTAGAGATTTGGGGGACTGGCTTTGGGGAGAGAAATGTTGGCCATATTTTCCCCTTGCCAATCTGGGTTTCTGTCCCCTCTGGATGTGAATAAGTACGTCAAGTTCAGAGAAGCACTTCACACGACAGTATTACAGTATCATAATCATTTACATATTTTCATCAAAGAAAGGAGGGATCTTAGCCTTGCTTTCAGCAGCTGCAGGACCCCTTCTGAAGGCTTGATGTGATTATCTAGGAAGGTATGAAAGCCCCTGCTTGTTCAAAGATAAAATGAGATCTGTAGCCAATGTCCCCAGCTCTGCCCCCACCATTGTTAGAAAAGAGGTTTTCATTGATGACACCCATCACACTAAATTGTATATGTTAAAATACATGGAATTGGTGAATGTTGTGCTATCTGTAATTATCTCCCAATAAAAACATCATTAAAGATGTGTTTGCTTCCAGTCACAGAGGCTCAACTCATATAGATAGATAAATGATAGATAGATAGATAGATAGATGATAGATAGATAGATAGATGTAGATGATAGATATATAGATATAAACATTGATATATATGAACAAAGTCATAGAACAAATCCAATATGGCCACTTCCTGTATCACTCTTGCTCCTCATCACACCTCCCTTCCCTCCAGCTGCTCCCACCACCTGCTAGGTGGAGCCCTCTTGTGGCAGTCATGGCGCCATGCACATTCCACTCCACAGGACTTCTCCATTGGTACCTGTGAAGGCAGACTGACAATGTGGCTTGGAATAGGACCGCGGCAGCCACCTCACCAAGGTTGACATCTTGGCGCTTCCCCTTACTTGTGACCTTGAGCAATGTGACTCCATTTCATCGGTAAACTGGTGACAATAGCAATTCCTATCCCACAGAGTGATACACTTTGAGTTATAGGTGTAAGGAATATTTAAAAATTGACCATTGCATATTGTTATTAGTTTATATATTCAGTTGCCTTTCCCCCACATTAAACTGAAAATAGGTACAGGTAGTTACATAGTTAGGCTGAACTAGAATAACACAGAGAGCTTGAGTGAATGAATGACCTAAATGCAATCTTGTATTTACTTAAAAATGCATAACTTTAGAAGCAGTTGTATGATGTTTATATATATATATATATCTTCCTATAGCTATATGTTAACCTGTTAACCATAAAGTCAGCAGTTCAAAACCAACAGCTGATCCATGGAAGAAAGGTGAAGCTTTCTACTCCCTTAAAGAATTACAGTCTCAGATATCAGGGTAACTTCTACCCTGTCCTATATGGTCCCCATGTGTTAGAATCCATTCCATGGCAGTGAATTTGAGTTTGGGAAATATGGAGCTATAATTGACATATGAAACCAAAACTCAAGCAAACTCACTGCCATCAAGTCCATTCTAACCCGTAACAACACAGGACAGATAGAACTGCCTCCATGTGTCTCATCTTAGAGAGCCTGCTCTTTCTCTCACAGTGCAACTGGTGGTTTTGAACGGCTAACATTGTCATTATCAGCCCAGAGGGTAACCATGACACCACCGGGGCTCTTCTATTGACATCTAAAGACTGCATGTATTTGAAATTCATCCTGTGTTTGACATATGAATACATCTGTTAAGGTCTCACCACAGCCAAGATGATGAATCCTTTGCATTCTCTTTCTCCAAACTCTATCCCTTGCCTCCTGGAAACCTCTGGGTCTCTGTCACTGTACATTCGTTTGTTGTGTCTAGACTTTTCTAGGATGAACTCATTCAGTATATACTCCTGTGGGCCTGGGTTATTTCACTGCATATGTGCAGTTGGAGAGTCACCCCGTGTTTGCGCCAATAGGTTTGTCTGTTTCCTTCTGACCACACAGTCGTCCTATGAATACACATCTCCTAGTTCATTGATCCGCAACCAATAGGTGCTGCTGTTTCTAGGATTTGGCTACTACAAATAAATCGCAGGGTATATGATTTGACATGGGCTTAAGCTTTCCTTTCCACTTAGTAGGTACCTGAAAGTGAAATAGTTAGATTGTATGTCAGGCGCTTTTGCAAATCACCAAACTGCTTTCCAAGGTGATTATCACATTTTACATTCTGACCAGCAGTGCATGAGGGTTCCGGTTCCTCCACCTTTTTGCCAGCAGTTGGCATGATTAGCCTGTTTAATTTGCATTATTCTAATTGGTTTGAAATGCTATCTCACTGCTGTTTTTATTTCCATTTCCCTAATGACTAATCATGTTGAGCTTTGTTTGCTGCACTTATTTGCCATCCATACCTCTTTGGTGAGTTGGCTAATTCAACCATGGCCAAATTTGGACAGGATTGTTGTTTTCATGCTGTTGATTTTTTAATTTTCCTTACATTTTCTGTTTAGAGTTATTTTATCAAATACATATTCTATAAATAGGTTCTCTGTGCCCATGTTTTACTTCATTCTCTTATGAATGAATCCAATTTTTGTTTTGTTCTTTACACAGTTCAGCGTATCAATCAGTTACTTAACAAACCATCCTTGGTGTCATATGGTTTTTTAAATACCTTTGCCTAAACCATAATTACAAAGCGTTGCCTTATGCTTTCTTTAAGTTTTACATTTAGGTTCACATTTCATGTTTCATTTTGAAAAGTTTCCATCAGTATGTACTCAGAGTCATTAACCTTGGCTTCCCATTTTCTTTGTCATGTCCAAATATTATTGTGACACGAGAATAAAATAACTATATTGTCGCCTAAACCATGTAGCTCAATTCTCTTAATATACTGAGCCCAATTTTCACCATGCTGCTTGTCCCTCACCTTAGTCCCTTTGGAATTGGTATAACTTGATGCATTGCTCAGAGGCAAACATGATGCTTCCTGAAAGCGCCTGTAAATAACTCTGAGAATCATCCCAAGGAAAGCTAATTCCTGCTATGTCAACAGAAACATACGGAGACTGTCCTAACATTTAAAGAACCTTACTGCTCTATCTGCTTTCTCATGGTCAATAATTGTATCCCATAATTATCCTGAAATGTGAGTTAATGCAGAATATCTGTATGCAGATCTGTACGAAACTCCCTTGGGGTGTGTATTTCAAAGTACAAAATATGTAGTCTCTATTTGTTCTGATTTCAAATGAGATTCCATCAGAACAGCCTGTATGGCTGTCTGATTCCCCACTGGTATCACCTTCTAATAAACTTCTTCTTCTCTCTAACTGGGAGTTTGTGAATTGGCTCTGCTGCTCCAGGGCACAGACCCTATTAATGGTACTAATATGAATAAAGGGGAAAACGTCCACTCCTCGTGCAGTTGTGTTTAGGTTGTTAGAGCAGAACAAAGAATCTCATAAAGAAACACTAACATGGGGGAAACATCTGAAATGGGAACTTTTTCAAAGCACCTAGCCAATGGACCAGAGCAGGCAAAAAGAAAAGAAGGGCGATTTCTAGGAGAGCAAAGGAAGTGCTATTAGTTATGCTCGGTTATTTGAAAAGAGTCACTGATATATACTTGATCATGTGTTTTATTATTTGTTTTTGTCTCAAGATGGAAAATTTTTCTCACAGGTACAAACAAGCAAATGAAATAATTACACATTATCAGCTCAAGAAAAGCAAGAAATTACATAAGAAAATATATCTAATAATACTATACAGCAAGACTTAATAATCATGAATTAAAGATTCACCTAATCACGACTTTAAAACTATCAGATAAGAAGAAGAAAGCTCCAACCGAATCCCTGGTGGTGGCATGAGTTAATGGCTTCTAGTCAACCAGAAGGTCTGCAGCTCAAGCCCAGTGAGAGAAAGATGAAGCTGTCTGCTCCCATACAGATGTCCAGTCTTAGAACTCTGCAGGAGCAATTCTACTCTGTCCTGTAGACTCGATATACGTTGAGTCTGAGTCTTTAGCAGTGAGTTTTGTTGTATCTTTAGAGGAACATTGGAAAGTTGGGGAAAAGGGTTCTTGTACAAAAGTGAGCTTCCCCAACTACCGTAACAGGGTATAAGTAGACATTGCCTCAAGTTCAAATAAAGACTTGACAACACAAGCAAGCGTATTATTTAGAAATATAGAGCTACATGCTTGAGGCTCACAGCTAGGAGAGCTTAAACTGATTGCTTCTGGGCAGCGGGCTGGCAGGGAGGAGGTGTTGGGTAGGAAAGTGAAACCAAACTTCCCCAGAAAAAAAGGGGGCTAACACTCAAGGAGATGGAAGTGTTTGTTTGTTCAGTTGTGTGCATCTGTTACTCTGTTTTGTTTTCCAAAGATTGATTTTTTAAAAGGATAGTTCATTCAGGGAGCCCTTGCATATGCAGAGATGCAGCTGAGAGTCAGAAGGTCAACAGTTGGACTCCATCATCCACTGTGTGGGAGAAAGATGCGGCAGTCTGTAAAGATACACAGCCGTGGAAACCTTATAGGGCACCACCTCTCCTATAGGGTCAATAAGAGTCAGACGTGGCGACAGTGAGTTTGATCTTTGGTTACTTGTTAGAGTTTCAAAAATAGAGTCTTTAACTCTAAGCAGTCAGCAAAGTAATATGGCCACCCAAGAGGAAAAGACTTCAGCTGTGTCTGCCTTTACTCCTCCCACCCCTTTGATGTGTGGGAACATCACCCACATTCCCCTTCCTCTCTAAGCCCTCTTTGACTTTTCCTCCCACCTTTACAGTCTTCCTCAGTGTTGAGGAATCTCTGGTAGGTCACTCGACTCTAAAAATGAAATAAATCACTGCTATTCAAAAGAAAAGTCCCCACTCATTACAGGCTTAATACAAGAGAAGAAGGGAATGGAAGTTGTGAACTATGCTCAAAATATTACAGCGGTGCCTCCTAAATGGTATCACTCAGTAATAAGCTTTGGGCTGCTCATGACAAACTCAGTTCCCTTAGGGCTGCTGGGTGGCAGTGACATCACTGACTACTCCATTCAGGGGAGGTTGTGTGGCTGGGAGAAAACACAATGCAGCAGCTGCCTTGACTAAGAATAAAGTCCTAAGTTTGATTGGAATTAGCCCTTTGAAACCAGAGCAAAACAGCTCTGAAAGTAGGACCATCTGTTTTCCTTTAAGGCTGGGTCATAAATAACAAGTTGGAAATACATTTCCTGCTCTCAGTCTGCGACCTGACGTGCCTTCCACCCGCGTGGCCACTTGTGTGATAAGCATACAGGACAGTAAGTAGGCAGCTGTGGGTGGGGGGGTGGCTGAATGATTTCGGTGCTGCTTGTCCTGCTGCTGCTGGTGGTATTGTTTGGTTTTCTAATCTCAATGAAATTATGCGTTGATTAACATCTGTGATATTTTCTATAAAATAGGACATTATATGAGAGGGACAGGCATTATCTGGTTTGGTTCGTATTGTAGCTGGTGGCTGCCTGCCTTTTCTTTTATGCATCTCAAACAAGTCCCATGCCTTAGCAGTGATGGGCAATGCAATGATTCATTTTTCTGTTTGGTCCTCAATTCACATCATTAGCCATCCCTTCATGTCTGATAAAGACCTCGGTGATAGATACATTTACTGTGTCAACCTGGCCAATAGGAACTTGTAGGATTAATAAGGTCACAGTCTGATTGGAGGGAAAAGAGATAAAGGGTTCAGCAAACGCCACCTCTCTTTCTCTTGCTCTCTGGTGAAAGGGCCAGCATGCAGCTACTAGTTCTCTGCCTCAGCTGGTAAGCTACACTACCTGCGGGACATCCAACCTGTGGACATTCATGTCACTAGAGCTGGAGGTTCTTTCAAGACCTGCTTTGCCCTGCTGTTGGTGTATACATCACTTGAGCACTGGACTGTGGTTTCCTTTCACCTGGCTGACTGTTGGTGACCATCCCTGCTGTTTGCTGCCTGTGGCCGGACTGCCTGCATTACTCTATCAAAGACTCAGTGTCTGCTTCCATGACCTTGGATCCAGCACCCTTCATGAGTTGAAGGCATTCCAGTATATTAACTTTTCCACAGAAGTGACTTGAACTGAGTCCTCTGTACTGCTGTGTGGACTAATTAGCTGATATATTCCTTTGTGTTGTATAGTGTATGCATGTATAAATATAATGTATATGTATGTATATATGTATCCTAGTTTTGTTTCTTTACAGAACCCTGTCTAACACAACGTCTTTCACATTTCCATTAGCCTTGTAGCTCTCAACAGAGCCAATGCTATAACAACTAGGAGAATTTTCCCTTTGTTTTTCAGGATCTTCATGATTGCTGAGTCTAAAGCACTAGCAATAGCATTCACTGATTTTCCACCTTCTTGTCATTTTAATAACTTTTTTGCTTCACTTCCAATTCGATACTTCTTTGCCTCTTGCTACTGCTATAAGTAGCACTGGTTTTGTGGTATTTGGGAGCCATGAGACACTTCACAGTAATATTTTTGGAAGAAAATGAACCAGAGTGATAACAAAACAACACTAAAATTCATGACAGATAAAATTGGATGCTGCTGCCTATGAGTCAAAGCATACATGTTTATATGGTAAACTTTTTAGAGCAAAAATACTCACCTATATCATTGAGCCAATCCCCAGTTTATAGAAACCCTATAGAAAAAAAGTAGACCTGCCTCATAAGGTTTCTGAAGCTGCCCACCTTTATGGAAGCAGACAGCTTCATCTTTCTCCTGCAGGATGATTGAGGGTTTGAACTGCCAAGATCTGTTAGTCTGGGAGACTAGAGAAACAAATTCATAGACACGCATCAGGATATAAGGGTACAGTTTATACAGGAGGAATGGGATATAACAGTACAGTTTATACAGGAGGAATGGGACATAGAGAAAGCATCCCAACCCAGTCCAGTTCAAAGTCATGAGTCCAACATGAGCTCATATATATGATACCAGTCTATAATGTCTCCATCTGACTCACGAAGTCACAGGCCAGTGGGTGGAGAGTCCTGGTGCTAGCAGGGGTCTCCCCATGGCTCCTCGCTTCCAGGGCTCAGGGTTCATCAACAGCATACAGTGGTGGTAGAAGCAACCCAGCGCTGGGAGGGGTCTCCAGGTGGCCTCTCCAACTTCAGAGGTCTGGTTCCATCAGGGCAAGGTCGTGTGGCTTTTCCTCCAACTCGTCCAGCTCCACAGATGCTGCCATCTTGTCTTGTCCATAGTTCGTTGTCTCTGAGTCTAACTCCCAACAACTGGAGGGATAGCTTCTTATCTTCACGAGGGAAATTTTGTGAGATTTCTCAGATGCCTCAGAAGAAAATCATGCCCACACAGAGGATTGGCTACTCAATGGCTATCTCCAGATTAATAGGCTAGATTCCACCCCTACATCTCAATCATGAAATTAACATAAGCACATGACCGCCACACAAGCTTTAGGTCAGCAGTCCAAGGTTTAACCCACAGTTCATCTAAAACCCAAGACTCTTGATAGATTAATATGGTACAACACATATATCAGCTATATAGGTGTTCATTATAATCTGCAAGACATATATGTATTATGGGTTATATGTATTCTATACCATTATGTTATACACCTGGTGGTATAATCTCTTGGTATATGAGAGGCGTGAGATAATTGTGCTGAATGTGGGAATCTGTTGTGCTCACTGTGGTCCATTCTCCAATCAGGATCTCTGACCTCTATTATCACTTTGTGGGACCACAGACATATATACAAGCAGTCAGATGTGGTCCAAATAGACATTGTCTGACACATGACTAAATTTATGAAGCATTCATTATACCAAAGACATCGTGCTTGGTAAAGTAAAAGGATAGTGAAAAAGAGGAAGACCCTCAGCAAATTTGATTGACACAGTGACTGCAAAAATTGTGAGGGTATAGGTCACTGTGTGTCAGAATCAACTTGACTACACTTAACACAGCACTTAACATCCCCCTCCCAGCACTGATTATACAAGAAGCAAAATACCTTTTTCTGTGTATATCTATGGTATTTTAGGTGCTGTCATAGTTACATCATTTCTTGTTGACTTGATTAAGAAATGTAGAGTGGAATCTACCCTGTCAATCCAGTCACAGCTTGACAATGCCGCTTGTGGGAATGAACTTCTCATGAGAATTCTGGAACCCTCCTCCCTTTCTCCCCAGAAGCAGACCACATACTCTCTTGCTGCCTTGGTCTTTCTGTTGACAAGTAACACAGACTTTCTGAGACCTGCAAGAGCACCCTCTCTCTCTCTCACTCTGCTTCACCTTCCTGCTGAAGAGTCACACTCAGAAAGCCAGACCAGACACATGGAGACCTGTGTCAACACTGAGACGCTTCCTCCACTCTTGAAACTGCTAGACTTTTCCCGCAATGACCCGTGATCTTCGTGTATTCAGCATCACTGTATGAGCTGTATGAGTCCAAAGAGGAACTTAAGGACTAGTATTGGACTTATGGGCTGATATAAGACTTATGGACTTGATCTGGACTAGACTGGGATATTTTCTTGATATATAACTACTCTTTAATATAAAGTTCTCTGTTACACATACCTGAGTGTCTACGATTTTGTTTCTAGTCAACTGAGACTAACACAGGTGCCATCTATCCAGCTCCTACATGAAGACCCTATGTACTACCGAGGGAAACACCACCTGGTTTTGTGCCATAATTCAAATGCATCAATTCTTTTCTGATCTTTCTGTCAATGCCCAGCTTCCACATGCATCTGAGGGGATTGAACATACCATGACTTGAACAAGCCACACTTAAATCCTCAAAGTGACATCTTTGCTCCTCAACACTTTAAAGAGATCTTGTGCATCAGATTTACTCAATGCAATGCCTCCCTTGGTCTCTGGACTGCTGCTTCTATGAATATGGATTGTGGATCTAAGCAAGATGAAATCCTTAACAACTTCAATCTTCCCCCATTTATCATAATGTTACCTATTGACCCAATATTGCAAAGATGGAGAGTAGAAAGGTGTCCTCTCCTCCTGAGAGGGAGACAGACAGGCAAATAGAAGAATAGAGTCCACAAAAGCAAGTATATTTTTAATCCCTGGAGTTCAGCATACTGTCCTTGAGTCCTTCCTTGCTGGGATTTCCAACAACTATCAGCTGTGACTCACCAGCTGTTTTCTCAGCTATCTTTTCAGCTATCGTTCACCCTGAAAAGAATCTGCTTTTTATCCCTTTGTTCACTCACAGGGGAAAGAACATAAAGGCTGGTTAGTTTGTGTCAGTATGCTCAGCTCAGCCAGCTGACGGTAATCTGAGAGCACATCAAAAGATAAACAAGCAGACATGAAGTGGACCATAGAGGGTGGGAGCCTATTCAGGTATAGGACACTGCACATCACCATATGCTAAACCGTCTTTTAGGGGATGATTTTAAAGCAAAAAGAGAGACTTAGAGCCATAACAACTCCATGATATATATTCACGAGTGCATGAAGTCTCTGCTGCAGAGACTTGGCACCAACACTGGGACCCTGGATCCACATGGACACTTGAAATGATGGAGCCCATGCAGAATCATCACCATGCCGCCACTTGTTGAGTACCATAATGGAGAAATAAAATCTAACATGGACCTGTAAGTCCATGAATGGTCTAACACAAGAGTCCATTGATCCATGCTCTTCCCTGCACCCTCAGCCCTTGTGAACTGGCCTGTCAGATTCACCTTCCTCAAAATCACAGTCTGGTTTTAAAACCTCCATTTGTTTCCAACATTCACTCATAGCCATTGAATGTATTTTTTTCCATAAATAACACACCCACATAAATAACACGAGCATATATATGGATCAGAAATGAGGACATTATGTTTTTAAAAATCCTGCACAGGATGCCTATGCATATACCACCCTCACTCCCAGGCATTTCCAGAAGCGAATGTTGGCTTCATTCATGCATATCCAGTAATCCAAAAATATTACCCCTTACAAAAAACAAGCTGTAGCCAAGATGCCGTAGGTTGAGTTTGTGTATACTCCCAAATAGCAGGACACATAGAGTTGGAATTATGTGAGGCCTTGGTTAGTTAGTTCACAGCCAGATCTGAGAGGAGCAGAGCTCCTTTGGGCCAATCTTCATCCAGGCATGCTGAGAGGGGGATGGGAAGAGGGCTGAGTGGAGCTCTGTTATGGACAGACCTGCCATAGCCCCATCATATGTGGTCCAGTGGTGCCAGCTGCATATGCATTGGGGCAGTTCAACCTTGTCAGTATGGGTATGTATTGGCCTGCCTCTTTGGACAGCCAGATTGACTTTCTTATCTAAGTGAGTGATACACAACTCCTCTCTGGCCTTGCTCTATGGAAGCAAGCTGCCCCCTATTTTTCCCCTTGAGCAGCTGGTAGGTTTTGCACTCCAGACCTTTGGATTAGCAGCTGAGCACTTTAATCATTCCACCCCAGGACGATATAGCAATCAAACACAAACTACTGGTAACAGTACCTGATGCTCTGAATATATTTACTCTAACAACAACTGTGGGCACAGGAATCTTCTCTTCACCCAAAAGGAAACCAGAGTTCAGGGTAACACCGCTGGGAACACATGGGTTGTGCTCTAGTTCTAAGTTCTTCTCTAATAGAGAACAGTTCCAGGAGAAGGACTTCATGATTGCTAAACTAGAGGGTGAGTGAAAAAGAAGAAGACCCTAGATGACATGAATTGGTAGGGTGGCTGCCCCAGTGGACTCATTTATGACAATGACGAGGGTGGCAGAGGGCCAAATGAATTGGAGCTGACTTGAATACACCAAAGGTACTTACAACCTGTTTGGTCATCACCCTTGAGAATCAGAGACTGTCAGTGTGCCTCAGTAGCTGCTGTGGTCAGGTGCTGTCAAGTCAGTTCTGATTCAGAGTGATTCCACGTACGATATAATGAAACACTTCCCGATCCTCGCAGTTGTTCGAGCCCATTGTTGCAGACACTGTGTCAATCCATCTGTTTGGGGACCTTTCTGACTTTAGTTGGCTTTCTCCTTCACCAAACCAGGTGTCCTTTCCAGAAACTTGTCTCTCTTCATGGCATATATGCTAGGCCAGGTGTGACAAGAGAAACCAATCTAGTGACACTCATATATGTGTAAGAGAGTACTTGATACCAAAAAGTAATTACATATCAGGAAATTATGCCAGCCCAGTCCAGATCAAATCCATAAATCCAATACTAGTCCGGAAGTCCATAGTCCCTAAAACCCTCTTCAGACTCACAGCTATATGCCATGCTGTAGAATTCAGGAAGATCGCAGGCTGGTGGGTGAAAAGTCTTGTTGATCCAAGGGCAGTGGAACTATCAGAGGTCTTTGGCAGGTCTCCAAGTAGTTTTCCAGCAGGAAGGTGAGGAGACGGAAAGGGAGAGAGAGAGAGAGAGAGAAGATTCCAAGGACCCTACTTATGACCCTTTAAGGAGGTACCATCGGACTGTGATCTGATTGACAGCCTAGACTCCACTCCTACCCATTTATATCTTCCAGTTGACACAAAATTATGTAACTATCAAAGCCTTCTGGCTGTCCTACTTCCAAAACAGATTTGCTTATTCTTCTGACAGTTCCTTTTAATATTCAACTTGAAAACTAGCACATGCAAAATGTTTCAGGTTTCTCTTTTATGTCACCCACTCTTTAACAGGATGAAGATCTGTGAACTGACCAAGTTACTAGTTAATATAATGAGGATGCGATAGCAATCTAATTAGGAGCCCTGGTGGTGCAATGGCTAAGTGCTTGGCTACGAACCACAAGGTCAGGTTTTTGAGCCCACCTAATGACTCCACAGGAGAAAGGACCAAGGGATCTGCTCCAGAGTATAGGCTAGGAAACATTTGTCTTAGAGGATTGTTGTGAATCAACTTGAGGACAAGCAACAAGTACAAAGCAATGTAACAAGTTATGTCAGAGGAGACTTTGAGGAGTGGAGGAAAATGGAATGAAAAGATCTTGGAATTTCTGAAGTCCCCTTGTAATTAGACTTGAGCCTACATTGGATTTGAGAATGCATGTTGTTAGTTGCAGAAAGAGGGCTGGTGTCATAATTGCAAATGAATGTCCCAAGAGTTATTCTTTTCCTAGCACACTACAGTTGCAATGTGTCCGTGCTTGACATTCTGCATGCTCCATTAGGGGGTGTTAAAGTGGGAGCCGTGTGTTCTTCCATGTCACCTCTTGTCCGGTTGCGTTTCACCCCAACCCATCAAGCTAGGTCTTATTAGAATATCACTGGTAAAAGAAAGAGAATAAAGTCACTTGCAATGACTTTTTTTAGGATAAAAGAAAAAGTAAGGCTAAAGAAAAGGCTTCGAAGTTAATTTATCGAAATCCAACCACGTCCTTGACCTGCAAAGACCCCAATAAGGCATTAATTACAAAAGGATTAGCACTTTTCTCCATTGCAACAATGGAGTTCCCTGTCAATGGAAAGCGATAACAACATTTGCATTCATCCATTAGTGTGGGACTCATAGATTATGAGAAAGGTCTTAACACCCTTCCCAAATGAAGTGACGCAACCCCAAAGAAGGGACCTGGCTGCTTTCAGACTTTAAAGGGACTTTAGCCATGGTGAAAAGCCCCAGCCACACCTGCACAGTGCTCTCTGCCTGAAGCTGGGAGGGGTGAGGGGCAGTCTATGAATATCACTGCAGAGCAGATCTTACCAGGGGCTCCTTATACCTGTGGACAATGCATCCATTAGCAACCTGGCCTATCTGAGTCCCAAGGTCCTGGATGAGGACCATCTTCTTGTTCTTTTGCACACTATTCTCAGCCTTTCCTTGATCGCTGCTCCCTTGGGGGACTGTGGGATTTCAGAGGTACTGCCAAATGCTTCTGTGAGGACGCTCTAAATAAACACGGTCTTCCTCCCTGGTTGACCCAATGTGTTGCCGTTGTGTTGGACTGAAGAACACCATTACTGTGGTAAAGTTTAGATATAAATAGCTCATCTGAGTGTTTTCTTCACTAAACCCTAATGCCACTCCACCTCTCCAGTTCTTGATATAGGATTTTGTACTCTGTGGAATATATATGACTCTTTAAAAATAAAGAAAAAGGAAAAAATGTGGTATATGAAAGGGTGCCTGGGTCAGAGAAAGGGAAAAACGGATGTATGAATAGTATGCATACCATTAGTGATTTTTTTTTCTCTCTTGTTCTTTCAAGTCTGTCCTCCCATTTAGGTCAAGTCTGTAATGCTGCCAAAGTCTTTTTTGGGCATAAGGAAGGATTCCACATAGCGACAACCTTGAAATATCAGTGGAAGGGTGTCTAAAAATGTCCTTGAATGGTTATTTTTCACCCACGAAAAGGGCATTTGGCATAAAGTTAAAACGGGTTCATAAAAGTGCCATATTCCCTCACCTTTCTGCCATTACTTGAACACATCTTCACAGATCCTGAAGTTTGAGATGTGCAGGGGGAGGAAATTGCAGTCAGCACGATTAGACAGGTAGGTAGAGTGCTAAACGGACGCACATTGTCTTCTCTCCTTGTGTCACACCCATGATTTTGTTCCCTTGCAGAGAGAAAAGGGATTGATCGTGTAGGTGTAAGGAAGATCGGCTACCGATCAGGGGACCTTCAGTTGCTCCAATGAGTCCTTGAAAAGCTGAATCCTCTCTGTCTGCTAACAGAAGAGGAAATCAGAGCGATTTACATCGTGAGAAAAGGCTCAACCTGAGAGGGTTTTCAGGTGCTAAAATGGAGGGAGCCTCCTCTCAAGCATCAATTGCTAACAAGAACATGAGGTATGTGGTCAGATGACCACGACTCCCTGGATGGTTCCCCCAAGTCTCCATTCTGGCTCCACTGGCACCCAAGTTTGGGTCTTGTGAAGCCCTAAAATGAGATTCCAGTTTCATTCAACAAAAGTTTTGATCTAAAAGAACTTTGAAACCATATCTAGGTGTTGGTTTATGCGATTGCAAAAAAAAAAAGAGAAAGAGAGAGAGAGACTTTCTGCTCGTGGAACGACTTTGTTTCAGAAACCCACAGGGCAGTTCTACTCTGTCCGATATGGTTCCGAGAAATCAGAATCCAAGCAATGGCAGTGGTTTTGATTTACGTCGAGTGTTAAGCTATTACATTTGTTACAAGCAATAGAAAACAAATACATTTGACAGTAATGGAGAATTGGTTTCCAAAATTTGCCTACTAACATCCTGCACCAATTCTCCTTGCCAGCCAAGTTGCATTGGCTGCTGTTATTTGCTTTTCCCTACTTTGCACATATCATTTTGCAACCCCGGTGGAGAAGGTGGTTGAGGGTAATGGGAGAGGGTCTGTTTAACCAGGCCTTTGAGACCAGCTCGTACTTCATCATCTGAAGGAAACCAGTCTGATGAAGCCTACAGCTGTCTCTCCAAGGCTCCAGCAGCTTTTGTCTGCAGAACTCGGTCGGCACTGAATCATGTCCCCTTCTGTGGCACCTTTTCTGTGTGGTCTATCTTCTTCCCTGGTCTTTACTTGTTTTCCTGTGAATTTGATAGTAAGACTCAAGAACAAGAGTTTCTCAGGGTTATGTCCAAATGCACTGAATATATACCTCACAGACCCTAAGTACCCAATAAATATTTATTCATTTGTTTTGTTCTAAAGGATCTCTCTTCTACATTAATGAGATTAAATGACAACAAAAGCCCAAAGACAACCTCATTAGCCAGGCACTGGGAATCTCAGCAGTGACCTGCCCCACATTCCACTTGGCCTTTAACTGTCCTGAACCCTAAACACACTTAAACTGTCAAAATTAAAAGTGTAACTGCAAAAACAAGATAATCACAGAAAATATCTAATTTTTGCCAATTGATTTGTGTGACTTTCAAGGACATTGTAAGTACCCAACTATACCCCTGGGTTGCCAATTTGCATAGAAAGGCATGTACTTTCTATGGACTGTATGCTTTTTTTCTTTTGGGACAAATGTACTATCTTTATACATGAACAAGCAGGCGATGGAAATTTAAGCAGTGTTTCATGGAGCTTGACTTAGGTTATGTTGTTAGATGCTGTGACACCATTTCTGATTCACAAAGACCCCATGTGCAATAAAACAGAACCCAGCCTGGCCCCTCACCATACTCATAACTTTTGCTATGTGTGAGCCACTGTGTCAGCTAATCTCACAAGTGGGTCTCCTTTGTTGTTGTTGTTCACCTGCCAGCAATGACCTAAAACCAGAATTACCAAAAAACCAGACAGGGTGAGTGAACCAAAGGCAGAAGTTATCCTTGGAGGTGCAAGCCACATAGATTGGTTTGATCCCTTGAAACACACAGTGGGCTTCAAGTCTCCATTAAGACATCCACTAGTCTAAATGAATCTATTCTGAAATTTCAGGGGGTATACAAAAAAGAATGCAATTTGGAAAAATAATGAGAGGTGAAGTGGTCATAGTAGGTAAACCTCCACAGATGTCACCATCCCACCACACCACAACACGTTGCCCCATATCCATTGGAAAATGAAATCCATGCTTCAGAAATACTACCAACCATTTTTCTTGGCTCCTCAGAGGAAAATGTGAAAGAAAAATCAATTTTACATGTACTTTCTGTTCTCTCTAGTTTATATAGAATCGTAACACCTGAGGGCTAGCAGACAAGCAATTCTGTTTCGTCTTCTCCACGAGACAGTCCCACCTTAATCCTTCCTTCATAGGAAAATCTCTATCATTTTTAAAGACTTTCCACAATGGATATTTCCTAGAGCCTCTCAAACCCAGGAAGACAGTTAATAACTTTTCTTATTATTTAGCCTCCATCCTTCATGCCCATGCTTAAGATTCTCTTCTCTGCCTGTTCTCAACTGGCACAGAGACAGTCCCTCAGTTCTCTCCCCGTTAGGAAATACCCATATAATGGCAATAATCTTGGTATCCTGGGACCTCTTAATGAAATATCCCAAGGCTGTTGTGGTTCTCTGCTCAGAGTTCTGCAACTTCTCCTTCCCTTCCATTATCTATGGAACTCTAAAATGATTTCCAGCTTCTGGGAGGATTTAATTACCCAAAGTCCTTGGTAGTTCTTTATTCTATACCTTGGACACCTGTCCAGGGCCATATCTCAAGAATATAGGATGAAATAAATCATCACTCACTTTCTTCTAGCCTACAAATAATTTCATGAAGATAATTGGATTGAAATGTGTATTGAGGGGCTGAGCCCCAGTGGCGTAGTGGTTGTGCGCGGGACTGCAGCCCACTGGGATGGAGGTTCAATTCCGGCTCCCAGGAGCAAAGGCTGGGTCTCCTACTCCCACCACCTGAGGGCAGTGATGCCTAAAAAAAAAAGAAATGTGTATTGAGGGCAACTGTAAAATGTGACACTCTGACACAGAAAGGCTGCAAGGAGGGATTATATTAAAAAGTGAATAGCGGTTGTCCATAGATGTGGATATTGTAAATATATGGATGTGTTTTCTTCTTTATAGGGATCTGTATTTTCCTGACTCATCTCTCTGAATGCACATATTAAATTTTAATGAGATAAAAGGAAAAAATTAAATATTATTTAGAGCAGGGATATACATGTTGTCTCTACCCCTAACATCCCTGTGCTCCAGGAAACACCCTCAGTCTCAAGCAAACCTGGGAGATTGGTTACTCAAGAGGAAAACCAAAAGGAGGGGACATCCTGACTATTGCCAGAGTCCTCTGACAGTGAGAGTGTACTGAAGTCATTCTTTTTCCCATTATCTGAAAACCAGGTGGTCCTTCCCCAAGAGCCCCAAAGGATGTCCAAGACATGGAAAGATAGCAATATGCCTGCTTTCCAACTGCTCATTGGGCAGCAATATAAGTTACTGCTGATTCAGATCAAGACAGTAAGACTATTTAGCTTGGAACAGAACAGAAAATTCTAGGTTGATTTTGTGTTTGTTTTGCCTTTCCCCCCATTTCCCCTTAAGTCACAAGAAATCAAGAAATGCCAGGACCACACCTTTGAGAACCAAATTACAGGCACGGATTTGCCTTTAAGGCCAAGGAGTTGATCCTAATATCTCCAAATCTGTTCCTGTCAACAGAGATGGCTCCAAGCAAAAGTGTGCTGCAGGAACCTCTTGTTTGCTGTTATGGGTCCCCCGTCCCCTCAGCACTATCTCCTTCAGCATGGCTGATGGTTTGTTTCCAAAAATGTTTGCTGGGAATAGTGGATCCCTAGCAGGCAGCATAAGAGCATTTAAATGCAAGCATTTTAGAAGGAGGCACACACAACGCTCAGCACAAATCCACAGGCAAATCTACTTACGTACCTCTAAGCCTCCATTTATTCCCCTGTAAAGCAGTGATCATCAGGCCTACCACACAGGTAAAGCACATAATATGCCACATAGTCAGCGCTTACTTCAGGTTAGCTTAATGTCATGAAAGCTAAAGGTAATGGGCATGTATTGATACATGTTGGGCTGCTGACTGAGGTCAGCAGTGTGAAACCACCAGAAACTAAGCAAGGGAAAGACTATGCTTTCTACTCTCAGAAAAATTTTACAGTGTGAAAAATCCACAAAGGCAGTTCTATCCTGTCCTTTCGGTTACTATGAGCCTGAATTGACTCAATGGCAGTGAGTGTGGTTTGGTGTTATTATGAACATTAATTACTGATCTAAATTAAATATAATTACTAAGAACCATATGAATGTATCGGTCTATTATGATAGTATACTACTATAAAGCTAGTATAAATATCTAATTATAAAACATTACATAAGTGTATCCAATACAATTTCTATGTGTATTGCATAGGCTAAATATTTAATATATGGTCTGAAATCACATGTGTATATAAATAATAAACAGATATAGATCACGTGCACATATATGTAAATGAGAGTATATGGTAGCTATCAGGCCACCATTTAGCTATCAGTTTGCCATGCTGTGGTGGCTTGTGTGTTGCAGTGACATTGGAAGCTATGTCACTGCTATTTCACATACACCAATGCCACCCAAGATGCACAGGTTTCAGTAGTACTTCCAGCCTAAGAACAGACTATGAAGAAGGAATATGCTGTCCATTTCAGAGAAATGAGCCACTGAAAGCCCTACGGATAGCATCAAGACATTGTCAGTTAACAAAAATCTAATGAATAGAAACAGAGAATTCTCAAAAACCATGCACAAGGTGGACCATTGAGGTCAGAAGTCACTCAAAATATCACTAACAGCTGCCTCCCCACCATAGAATCAACCATAATAATTCTGATGGACTAAAGCCTGACAGAACAAAGTCTTTGAGAACTTCCTTTGCCAATGGGGTACAGCTCAAAATGTAAAGAAACAGCACAACCATCCATTAATAATTGGAATTTGGAAAGTACAAAGTATGAATCTAGGAATATTGGATGTCATTAACAATAAAATGGATCACAAAAATAATATTCTGTGTCAGTGAGCTGAAATGGACCAGTACTGGCCATTTTGAATTAGAAAATCATATTGTTTTCTATGCTGGGAATGACATTTTCAAGAGGAATGATGAGCCTATATCTATCTAAATAACACCATCAAGACAAAACAACCCCAAGGAGAAAACAACGAGAGTGGGGATGAAGGGGAAGTGGAGAACCACAAGCTCAGGGATAAGGGCACAACAGAGGGAGTTCACCAGAGATTTGTTTCCTATGTAGTTCCCACGAATGAATCTTGGGTTCACACTGACATCCATAGTCTTCTGCAAACCCGATTCTCTCAATTTAGTCTCTGATGTGAATCCTCCTTCACTTTTAGATTATATGAGTCACTAGCCTTTGGTGACTGTTGATGGTGTGCTTCTTCCATCTGGGGTTAATTGACATCTCATTTAGAGAGCGACTTGTTTGGAGATACGCCTTTAAGATCCCAAACACTATTTTATCTGATAGCCAGGCACCATCTAATTTCTTGGCCACATTTTGCTATAGCACCCATATCTTCTGTGATCCAATTCTGAGGGTGACTATCTGAGGTCAGGACCAGGATACAAGAATTAATTTTTCTTAAGTCGTCAATACGATTTATTGTGATCCCCTGGATCTATGTTTTGTCTTAATTTATTATTACTTGGGGGTTAATGCATATGTAATCATTCCATAGTTCAATCAAGACAAGCAGAGTAGTACACTTTCTACCACAATCAGTTTTCACACATAGTTGTTCTTTCTGGATTCCTTGCTTGACAACATTTTCCTTTTGCCACTCCCATCCTCCCCCCACCTCTGTATAGACTCATCAGTATTAGCTTTCCTATACCAAAAGACAGAAAAACATATAAAACAATTTCAAGAGGGTGACACCCAATGACATAACATCTCTGAGATATACCTAATATGAACAAACAAAAACAAAACAAAATAAAACGTCCATCACAGTTTTGCCTGCATAATATATATGCTAATACAACATATAGAACATTGTTGTAGTGGCTGAGCCCTGGCATAGTGGTTGTGTGCGGGACTGCGGCCCACAGGGTTGGAGGTTCAAATCCAGCAGCAGCTCTCCAGGAGCTCTCCCACTCCCACCAGGGGGCAGTGATGAACCCCAAAAAAGAACATTGTTGTAGCAAGATCTTGTTTTTCCACCTACTGATAGTTCACCATTCTTGACACAGCTGTCTTCTGTTTCCTCAGACATCATGTATTTTTCAATTTAAGTCCTCATGTTACAAGTGTGCCTGAGGGAGAGTCCAGAATACTCAATAGAATCCTGCATGGTATTTCACTGATGCAACCACTGGCACGTGCTGTGAGCCTTGAAGATACATAATACAATGAACCAACACCCCCCAGCACACAGCTTAGGTTCTTAGGATACACCCAGAAACCTGGGTATATGTGGCCCATTTGGTGCATACTACCAAAGACATACCCCTCCAAGAGTCCCCAAAAGAATTTTCTTTGCCTCAACTAGAGATTGGTCCTTCCTCTTTTCCGCACAACACACATGCATTTGTGTTGTCCCAGATGTGTTTGCTCCCTTTCCCCTCTGCTTCAGCATATCTTAAATAGAAAGAATTCCAGAAAAGTTCAAGTTGCAATAGGCAATTCTATAGGCAAAATTTTGAATGATGAAGGAAGCATCAAAAATATATGAAAAGAATACACATAAACACTGTATCCAAAAAAAAACCCAAAACAACTAGTCAATGTTCAGCCATTTTAAGAGCTAGCATATGATCAAAAACCAATAGTTTGAATAAAGAAATCCAAGCTATCCTAAAAGCATTGGTCAAAAACAAAGTTCAGAGAACTGACAGAATAGTAATTGAAATGTTTCAAGAAGCTTAAGAAGAACTGGAGTCATACATGTGTCTATACCATTTGGAAGATAAGTATTTGGCCAATTCGCTGCAAGAGATCATTTTTATACCTATTCCAAGGAAAGGTGTCCCAACAGAATGCTCAAATTTTAGAACAATGTCATTAATATTACATATAAGTGAAATGTTACTAAAAATTCTACAATGTTTCCAGCAGCACTTTGACAGAGAGCTGTCAGAGATTCAGGTCAGATTCAGAAGAGGACAAGAGATATCATTGTTTATGTCAAATGGGTCTTGGCTGAGAACAGAGAGTAACAGAAAGATATTTATTTTGTTTCAATGACTATGCAAAGGCATTTGCTTGCGTGGATAACAATTATGGACATTCTTGAGAAGAATGGGAATTCCAGGACACTTCATAGTGCTCATGCGAAATTTATACATAGATCAAGAGGCAGTTTTGCTAACAGTACAAGGGAAATCTGTGTGGTTTAAAATCAAGAAAGGTGTGTGTGAGGATTGTTTCTTCTCACCATCCTTATGCAATCTAGGTGCTGAACAAATAATTAGAGAAGCTTGATCATAGGAAGAAGAATGTGGCATCCTGGATTATGTCATTGTGCATTGTAAGAAGGCTTATTAACAACCTGAGATATCTTAACTTTGCTTTCTGAAAGTTGGGATGACTGAAAGCACTTGCTCATAAAGATTAAGGATTTCACCCTCAGTGTGAAATACAAGTCAATGTAAGGAAGACTGACATCCTCACAGATAGGCCCATGGATAACATCACAATAAATGGTGAAAAGCTTGAAGTTCTCAATGCTTTTTTATTTTGCTTGGATCCACCATCAATGTTCATGCAAACAATAGTCAAGAAATCTAACAACAGATTGTTTTAGATAAATCTGCTGCTTAAACTCCGTGCAAGTATTGAAAAGCACAGATTTTACTTTGAGGATTAAGGTGTGCCTGACCCAAGTCATGGTACAGTACAACCTGAGTACTCGACTGCATCAGTATTCGATGTAATGATAGTTAGACACAAAATGTCAAGAAAATTTTGCACCAGAGTTCAAATAAAACCTCAGAAACTGACACGATCCATATGATTTTTGTAAACAAAAGCAGTTTCATGTTTCTGTCAGCCAGCATTAGTTAGCATTGCTAGTACACATTGTTTAAGCCTTTTATGTCCATGTTCCAAGAGTTTTGTTATAATTTTCTTAGTCATTTTGCTCTGTTTTTAGATGAAAAGACACGGGTCCTAAGAAAAAGACTTTTGAAAAGAATCATTGTGATAAGAAACTGGTTATTCATGTTATCAATATTGTTGATGATAATTTAGTAAATCCTTTTTAAAAAAACAGTTAAGGAAATCCCAACAGCAGACCACATTACACAGATTGCTTTTAGAGAAAGAAAAAAGGCAAGGAATGGGGAAAAGCTCTTGAAAAGCAGCTATCAGTTGATTTTATCTAAGGAGCCTCCCCTTCCAAACAATGACTCTCTCTCTCCATACCTTCCCTCCACATCTATATCCACAGAACCAGATCCTCCTCAATCTCAAGGGGTAAGCCATATTGTGGTTGTTAAAAACTTTTTTTAATGTAGTGTTTCCTATTTAAATTATATTATTTAACTCTGGGCGCATTTACTTTGAAATTTCTGCATATTACTTTGCATGGAAAGGCAAGGTTAGGTTAAAAACTTGTGGTCAAAATGGATTAATCAGCTTTCAGTTATTTCTTATGTGGAAAAAAATTTTGATTTGGAACTCAACTACATCGCACCTTGGTGCTTCTTCTAGAGTGGATTAGCGTCGGGGTCCAGAGTTCTACTGCATTTTCTATTCCCCAAAATACATCTGAAAGTTGGACATTGAATAAGAAAGACCAAAGGAAAATCGGTGTATTTGAACTATGGCCTTGGCAAAGAAAGCAATATGGACTGCCAAAAGAACAAACAGTTCTATCTTGGAAGAAGTACAACAGAATATGCTTCAGCGGTAAGGATAACAAGACTTTGTCGCATTTATTTTGGACATGTCATCAGCAGAGACAGATCCTTAGAAAAGGACATCAGGCTTGGTAAAGTGGAGGGGCAATGTAAAAGAGGGAAAACCTTGATGAAAGGGATTGACACCATGACTGAAACCATGGGCTCAAACATAAGAGCACTTGTGAGGATGATGCAGGATGGGTGCTGTTTGTTCTATTGTACACAGAATCACTATGAGTTGGAACCAAATGGACAAATGCTACGCTGCTAGCATGTAACAACAACAACATGACTATCAGGATAGCAGCGCTATGTTGGTATGTACTATCAGGGGATTCCAACTTATCAGGATGCTATAGGACAGAACTCATAGGGTTTCCTATGACTTGAATTGACGCTATACTAATGGGTTTCATGCGTAGTCTTTACAAGAGCAAATGATAAGTTCTTTTCTCCCACAGCGCCACTGATGAGTTTGAACTGCCGATCTTTCTGTTAAAAGCTGAGTAGGTAAGCATTGTGCCACAAGGACTCCTTAGGTTGGCTATGAACATACGGAGATCAAAACCTGTAAGAAAATGTCTTAATCCCAATCTTCGACAAGATGGAATTCATTCAGCTTGTTATAAACAGTCACTGGGATCATAGTTAGACAAGTATAACTATGAGGGATACACAGACAATTAAGACAGGCTTCTATCCTGCAGGAGTTTCCAGCCCACTACTGGGGTCAGATATAAATGTATCAGGTCAGTTCTGTTCTCTGAGAGTTCTCGGAATCACTACACAGTGATTTTGGAACACAAGCTTTTTATATATATATATATATATATATATATATAGAGTTGGATGCTGTGAAGTCAATTCTGATCAGTGTTATGGAACATAACTACCCCATAGGATTTCCTAGACTTTAATCTTTATGGGAGCAGATCATTGAGTCTCTCCCCAGTGGAGTCTCTGAGTAGCCTCCAATGGCCAACATTTCACTGACAAGTCAGAGGATGAACTGTTGCATCCTGAAGACTGCTGTGCAAAGTATCCACATTCAGAAAACAAAGATAAAAAGCACATAAGCAAAAGTAAGTGATTAAAATCAAATGCAATCCCTAAACCAAGAGGTAATCATTGGCACTTTGATATGCTTTTAGGATTTTTTACACAAGAAAACATATAGATAAAATGCATATATGACTTCATTGTTAGGTGCCATCAAGTCAGTTCTGACTCACAGTGACCCTATGTAGAACATAATAAGATACCCCCAATTCTATGCTACCCTCACAAAGTGTTATTCAGAGCCCATGGTTGCAACCTCTAGGCCAATCTATCTGCTTGACTCTTTTAACTGACAGTCCACCTGACCAACCATGATGTCCTTTTCCAGGGACTGGTCTCTCCTGGTAACATGTCCAAAGTATGTGAGACAAAAATTTCACCATCTATGCTTCTAAGCCTGTACTTCATACAGGAAAGATTCTGGCTGTACGTCTTACAAGACATATTTTGTTGTATTCTTCTGGCAGTCCAATGTACTATCAATATTCTTTGCCATTACCATAAATACCATAGCTTAATTATATAAATTCTCCCTTAGTTATTGTCCAATTTTCACATGCATATTAGGCGATTAAAATACCATGACTCAAATGCACCTTCGTCCTCAAAGGCACACATCTCCCTTTTAATAGCTAAAAGAAGTCTGGTGTAGCAGGTTTGCCCAGTGCAATATATCATTTGATTTTTCATCCTTTGACATAGATTGTGGATCCAAACTAAGTGAAATTTTTGGCAACTTACATGGTTTCTCTGCTCATCCTACTGTTCATTCTGAGTCCAGTTAAGAAGATGTTTAGTTTCTCTAGGTTTGGACATAACCCACATTGAACTATGTAATCCTTGATCTGAATCAATAAGTAATTCCAGCCTCCTGCACTTTCAGCAAGGAAGGTAGTGCCACCTGCATTATCACAGGTTATTCATGGATCTTCCTCTGTCCTGATGCTACATTCTTCTTCATATAACCCAGCTTCTCAGATTATTTGCTCAGCATTCATATTAAATAAGGATGGTGACAGAACACAATGCTGATGCATATCTTCACTGATATGAAATCATAAAGTACCCATCCATTCTCTTTGAATGACTGCCTCTTTGTCATCTTTGTGGTATACAAACTAAGGAGGCATTTAAAATAAATTGTGATTTAGAATTCATATAAAGAGTAACTCCATCAAAGACCTAAGAGATATATCATTGTTAGTGAGGAGGAGTTCAGATTGGGGACCCAAAGTCCATCAATAAGTGAAGAGACATCCTCTTACAGAGGGGTGATAGCAAGGAGATGAGCCAGTCTAGGTGCAGTGTAGTAGCAATGAAATGTTCTCAAATGCTTCCTCCCACCGACTATCATTATCCCAATTCTGCCAGACAGATTTGGCTGGGCCAGGGGATGCACATTGGAGTCGAAAACATGGATCTTAGCATAGATAATCCCTTTAGACTAGTGGGGAGTGGTGACACTTCAGGGGTGGAGGGATGGTGGAGTAGAAAGGGGGAACAAATTTCTCGGATCCCACCTCTCTGGGATTTGAACAACGGGTGGGGGCGTGAGGGAGGAGGTGAGTGAAGTGACACATTATACAGTGTAAGATATGAAAAGGTAATAACAATTTGTAAGCTATTGGAAGTTCATGGGGGAGAATACGGGGAAAAGGAAATATGGGAAATTGGAATTAAAAAAATAAAGAACTAGAGGAAAGAGGGGAAGAGGAGCTTATGCTGGAGGGGTTCAAGTAGATAATGTAGATTAATGTAGCAACATGCATACACATATGCTTAATACAAATGATGTTTTAAATGTATTAAATGATATATTAAATGTATGAGCCCTAATAAAATCTATATTAAAAAGATAAAAAAATAAAGAGTAACTCCTTTTTAATAAAAGTACTATAACCAATTCTCTCTTTCTTTCCAAAACCTTTTGCATTCTATTCTGAAATGGCTAAAATTCCTAAGGAGATTCAGCCCACAGCTTTTAGAGTGAAGATTTGAGAACTGCTCCTTTGGATCCCTTTGCTTTTTAGGGTTTGAAAATCATCCATCTCCTCTTTATAGAAGTTTCCAGCAAGCCACCTCCTAAAGCAGCATCTCTTTAACAGGCTTCTGCCTCTAAGCTTTCCTTGGGAGCAAGGCTTTATACTAGATCAATTCTCAGGAGACAGTCTCGCCTCTTCTTCTAAGGTTCTGTTTTCCTCTGCAATACCCTCCTTATAAGTGAAGCCAGTGGAAGGTCAGTCAGCCTCAGCTGATCTCAATTAAGCCCCTGTGTCTGAAGCAGGGTGAGGGTGACCCAGTACTGGTCTCTCATCCTTCATTTCCGGCCTGCAAAACGAGGGGATTAGATAAGACACTTTCCTGGCCCCCAGAGCATTAACATTCTGTGCTGTAGGTTGACTTCTCCGAAGGAGATCATTTCTTTGCACTTTACACAAAACAAGTCTATTCTCCTTATTAACCATTTTGCCTTAATAAGCAGATACACTTTTTTGCAGCTCTCATCACATACTGCTAAATACTGAAGCAACTTACCAATTGACTCTCCATCTCCCACCCCCAAAGGTCGCATAACACACACCAGCACCAGTTTCCATCGTTTGCCTTCTGATTCTTTTTAAATTATATATTTTCCCATCTTGAAAGTAATGCAAGGATGCTGGCTCATTTCAAGATAATCATTCATAAATCCAGACAAGCAGATATGATCAAGATAACCATTACTATTAGCTGCAGTCACTAGACTAAGTCTTTGAGGTCAAGTTCAGGTCTTCCTTGTGCACCAGGAGCAGAATGGGATGAGTGTTAATGACTTAGTGAATACATTGATCCATGAGAGATTGTGAGAGGAAAGTAATAGGGGCAAGAGTTTTTAAATACCAGAAACATGTATTAGTTACTCCCATGAGAAGCAAACGCGGGAATTTAATTGGATTAATTCTTCTGAACTTTCTTCTTTTCAGGATATAATCTTAAAGAATATTAGCCCAACTCGCCTTGTTGTGTTCCCTAGGGCAATGGGTGACTGATATGAAACTCTGCAGGATGATTGTTACCCTACCAATGAGTCTTCTCACTCGCTAACAAAAAATCCAGAGAGTCTTGACTGTAGCCCTGAAGCAATTCTAACCTGCATCTTTGAAATTGTGTGTTTTGTTTCTTTTTATTATTGAAAACTCATTGGCCTCTTGGGAAAAAATATGATTCAAATACTAGATGGAGATAAGTGGTGGTGTTGTGTGTTGACATTGAGTCAGCTTCATCATGGCAATCCATAGGCTCAAGCCTATTGTTGCAATAACTCTGTGTGTGTGTGTTTTAAATTCCTTCTAACTTAAAGCCTTCCTTTTCCAGTACTATATCAGACAGTGTTCAGTTCTGGCCCATAGGAGTGTCATTGGCTAATTTCCAGAAGTCAATCACTAGACTTCCTTCCTAGTCTGGAAGAGCCTCTGAAACCTGTCCATTACCAGTGACCCCACCAGTCTGTGAAACACTGGTGGCACAGCATCCAGCATCACACAACACTTGAGTCACCAAAATAGGGCAAATGGACAGAACAGGGGGCGACACTAGGACTCAGACTCCTTTAATAACAAAAATGGGAGTGGTTCCATACCCTCCGGTTGAGATATCTTTGGAGGAGGCAAAAACCAAGTCCTTGATGGCTTGAAGACAAATAAAAGATGAGTTTAGGGAGCTCTGGAATTTGCCCAGGAGAAAAGACTTTACAGCCACTACTTGATGCCTCCCAACCCAAGGACCAGGGCGCCACTCCAACAAAGCAGTCAGAACCAAAGCTAGAAAGGAAAGAGGAAATGGCAGGGTTTTAGATCTCCGTAACTTTATTGGTTTGGACCATAAAGAATCTAAAGGCAATTCATGCAGGGGCTTATTTACTCCTGATTTTTGCATGGCTTGTAAAGGGAAGAATAAGAAAAATTTACTGTAAATGGTTAAACAATTAACATGGCACACCTATAAAAATACCTGTGGTGGAAAAGGTAACATTTACAATCTATATAAATTATATGTGTATGGTATTTACATAATATCACATGTGTATATAATTCCATATGATTATATATCATGTACATTATTTCCTTAAAACTCAGTACTTAACCTTTGGGATGTACATTTAAATTCTCACTGTATAGCCTCACTAGATTGCTGAAACATCCCAAAAAACCTTCTGAAAGTTGTCTTTTTCAAAAGCGTTCATGAAATTCATCCACTAAACTAATCTGGAAATTCTGTCAGAACAAGCTTCCTCTCCTATGTCAGCATCTCTGGGTCTTCCTGTGTTCCTGCAAAATACTGATGCACAGAAAAACAAAGAAAAGAAATGGAGTGGTGTGAGCAAAGGAAAATGTTATTCTGCTATTTTTCAAACGTTAAGAAACACACAGCTCAGAGAATTCTACATCCATCACAAACACAGAAATGAACATCTTAAGCCTAAACCAACTAAATGCTGAACGTCATATCGGAGGCTTAGCTATTCATAACCCCATACTCTACATTTTTCTTGTAAAGTTATTTCATTTAGTTGACCGCATGTAACTGAACACTATGGGAGTAGCCTTGGTGGCAGAGGGGTTAAGGTACTTAGGAATCTGAACCCACCAGCTACTCTTTAGGAGAAAGATATGGCACCTTATTTCTGTAAAGATTACAGTTGGAAATCCCAGGCTATAAGGTTTCCCTGAGTCTGAATCAACTGGATAGCACTGGGTTTGTTTGTTTGTTTTCTTTTGGGTTTCAACCGAACACTATACATTGAGTGATCCTTTGTATTCTGACACTATTATCAGATTATCCCTATCTTTCTGAGCACCACCAAGCTCCCTGCATGTGTGATATATGTACATCTATGGCACTGACGCCGGCAGCAAAACTTTAGAGTTCAGAAGTTATTTGATGGACTATGAAATAGAAATAAAGATTCAAGCCATCCACAAGTCTAAGAAGTATGCAGCCGAAGGGAGACAATGCACCTACCAGAATGCCCTTACTTAATAGGAGTTGGAAAAGACTCTAGAGAATTTTGGTCTGTTTTCAGGATATTACACTGGGTAAATCTGCTGCACGAGAATTCTTTAGAGTATCGAAAAGAAAGTACCGTATGTTATTTGGAGGACTTACATGCACCTGGTCGAAGGCACGGTATTTTCATTGAATAAGGAAGACAGAAGAATAACAGAGCAGAATGTGGAAAGTACCATGGACTGCCAAAAGGACAACTAAATCTGCCTTGGAAGAAATACAGCCAAAGTTTTCCATGAGGATAATAAGACATCCTCTCAGGTATTTTGGACATGTTATCAAGATAGGGAACTGTTCAATAAAGTAGAGGGGCAGCAAAAAAAGAATAAAAGAAAAAGAAAGGCCCTCAAGAAGGTGAATTTTCCTAGTGGATGGCAACAGTGGTTCCAACACCAGCATGAGAACACTTGTGAGGATGGTGCAGGATGGGGCAATGTATCATTCTGTTGTCCAGAGGGTCACTATGGTTCAGGACTGACTCAATGGCACGTGACAAGAGGAGAAAGACCAGGCTTTCTACTCCAATAAAGATTTACAGTCTCAGAAATCCATAGGGGACTGTCTACTCTGTCAATAGGGGTCCATACAAGTTGGGATCAACTTGATGGTACCAAGTTGGGGAGTTGAGGAGTTTGTTGTTTTGGGGGATCTATCTGTACCAACTGTATCAAATTCACTCATCAGAGAACCATGGGACAGGAGAATGGATGTCTCCAAGGGACATGATGGCATTTTTCTACATGTGTCTCTTTGTCTCTTCAGGAACATTAGTGGTGTAGTGGACTACACATTGTGCTGCTAACCGGAAGGTCAGCACTCGGAAACCATCAGAAGTTCTGAAAGAGAAAGAGGAAGTTACTCCTATAAAGAGTGACAGTCTAAGAAACACACAGGGGCAGTTACTCTGTCCTGTAAGGTTATGAATCAGAACTGACTCACTAGCGGTGAGTTTGAGACTTATGTCTTTTCAGAATGTGTGTATTATAAGTGATGGCCCCATAGTATAGCTTTGTTCTTCCCACATGGACCCTTCGGAAAGCAGGAGACATAGAATTGGGCAACCACAGAGGCTGGATCTCCCTGGTGGTTCACTGGTAGAATTCTTGCCCTTGCCATGAGGGAGATCCTGGTTCAATGCCTAACCAAGGCACCTCATTCACAGGCACCACCCATCTGTCATAAATATTAGGGTGTACTATGATGCTGAACCAGGTTAGTGGAATTTCTAGACTAAGACAAACTTAAAAGAAAGGCCTGGTGATCTACTCCTGAACTCTAACCAAGGAAAACTCCTGACTCACAATATACATGAGGTTGGTGCATGGCTCTGTTATTCACTGTTGTATATGTGGTCTCCATGAGCTGCTAACTGCAAGGTTAACTGTTCAAAACCAGGAGCTGCTCCATAGAAGAAGACACAGATTTCTACTCCTGTAATGAGAAGAAACTTAAGAGGCAGTTCTATCCTGCCCTACATTGTCTCTATGAATCTGCATGAACTTGATGGCAGTGAGTTTTGGATAGGTTTCTGCTATGGAATAGTTTTAGACTTACTATGCAGACATGTGACATTATCTTTCCAGGACTGATAAAGCATTATTTTCAATGAAAACAAAAACAAGTCATGGTCCCTTTGCAAACTGTCTAACATCAGCAAAATTTTGGAATCCTTCAAAGGGAAGATAAATGATAGCTTATATTTCTAACCTAACAAAAATTAGGATGGGCGCTTTCCAAGATGAATCAATTCATTTTAGGAGCAACCAAGTTCAAGTAACTCAACAACTATAAATATGCAGTGATGTTTTTCTTTGATTTGTTAAAAAAAATCTGTGAAGTGAGCTTTATACTACTGACACACAAAATAAGGGAGGGGTCAGGGAAAAGAGGATATGAATGTCCATCTGTAATAATAATTCAATATCCAATAAGATCTTAAATATTATATAAGTATACTGTGCTTATTTTTTTTAAAAAAACAGAGAGGTTTGGGTCTACACTTGTTAGAAGAGAAAAGGTAGAATTGATGATGTTTGATTTTTTCTTGATATATTTTGCTCTTCATAAAATTTATGTGATAAAGTTTACCTATTTTGTTTATTGTTGTTGTTGTTTATTGTTGTTGTCTGTTGTGTTTTTTTGGTGAATTAAATGTGATCATTTCTTCTAGTGATTAATTTAGACAGATTTTTTGGTTTTTTGGTTGGTTGATTGGGTTACTATTTTAATCCAAGCACGCATTAAATCTAATGAACACCTATTAAAGTTACTATCATTGAGAATCATTTTCAAATGCCATCACCTTCGAAATTCTTGAAGTCCAGTCTTACCTTGAACACAGAGCCAGTGTTGGGGTGGCACGAATGCAGGGGGTGAGTGAAGAGGCCTCAGGGAACCCGTGTCTCCTCTCTCTCTCTCCCTCTCTCACTGTCATTCAACCAGCCCTCATGAAGCAGGTCTATGATGTACACATATCAGCTTTCATGAGGATGGCCCTGAGCCAGCAATATTTAGCCCTATTATACACAAGGTTGCCATGAATTGGAGAAGCTCATAACAACTAACAAACAACAGGTACCTACCACTGTGCTGGGCTGTTTGAGGATTAGGAACATTATAGGACACACCTGTATTGAGAACATGACAAAAAAAATTCTCCATTGCCACAGCAATAGCACAATAGGTTTCACCAGGGGGATGTGAATAACGCAAAGTGAGAAGTACAGTCTGAGTTGTGTGGGTTTGAGGGAGCATTTGAGAGAGCACATATGGGTTGGAATCATCCCATTTATTTAGAAATAAACAGAAGGATTTTAGCAGGGACATATCCATGTGGAAAGGCTGCGGCAAGACTTCTCACACTCTAGGTCTGCATTTGCTTTAAGGAAATGTTGGGCCATCCACCCACTTTGAGGGGATTAGGTAAAGGAGCAATGGGCAGATGGTAAGGCTGGGAAAATATGGTCAAATTGCAAAGGATGGGCATTTCGTGAGAGGATTCCATTAGAAGTTTGCAGAGGGGCATGAATTGAAGAAGGTAGTGCTTTAGAAACATTGTTCTAGTGTTGCTGTTGATGGTAGTGATGCTGTTAGGTGTCATTAAGTCAGTTCTGACTCATCAGAATCATACATACAACAGAGCAAAACACCTCACTGCTGGGCCTGCAACATCCTCACAATAATTCTTATGTTGCTACCCACTTTCAGCCACTGGGTCAATCCATCTCAGCAAGGAGCTTCCTCTTCTTTGCATTTCCTCTACTTTTCCAAGTATGCTGTCCCTCTCCAGGGATTGGTCTCTCCTGATAATACGTCTAAGGTATACGAGGCACTATCTTTCCACTCTTGCCTCTAAGGAGTATTCTGGCTGTACTGTGTCCCAGACAGATCTCTTGTTCTTTTGGAAGTTCATGGGAGCTTTCACTCTTCTTCACCAGCACCATAATTCCAATATATCACTTCGTCTTGGGTTTTCTTTATTCAACGTCTGATGTTTACAGGCATATGAAGTGATTGAAAATACTATGTCTTAGATCAGACTCAACTTGGTCCTTGAGGTAACATCCTTTCTTTCAACACTTTAAAGAGGCCTTATGCAGCAGTTTTACACATCACTTGATCTCTTGAGTGCTGCTTCTGTGAGCACTATGAATCTAAGCAAGACAAAACTCTTGACAACCTCAGTCTTTTCTCCGTCGATTAAGATGTTACCTACTGGTTCATTTGTGGAGATCTTGGCCTTCTTTACATTGAGTTGTAATCCATGCTGAAAACAGCAGTCCTTGAACTTCATCAGCAAGTGCTTCAAGTCCTCATTAGTTCAGCAAGCAAGGTGTGACGGGTGGGTTTGTGATGCCAACGTGGCCACAGAAGATTGGTGGGTCTGTTGTGACGGCACGGCGAATGAACACATGGGATGAATTGAAGGGCAGAGATAGGAAGGGCTCAGTGAGTCCCGCCCTCTCTCTTGCTTCCAGATCTTTGGACCAGAGAGCTGCCTTATTCGTCCTGTGCCTCGACCTCCAAGCAACACTACCCATGGGACACCTAATCGTGGACTATGGAGCTATGAGTTGAGGTTCCTTCAAGCCGTACTTTGCCACGCTCCTGGGATAGACATCTCTTGGGCTGGGGACTGTTGGACTCTGTCATCTGGCTGACTATTGGTGACCTGCCCTGCTGTTTGCTGCCTGTGACCAGATAGCCTGAATTGCTCTACAGAGGACTACTCAGCGGCCCTCAAGACTTGAAGGACTGCCAGTCTTCTAGCTGCCTCATGCAAGTGAGTTGCACCGAGCAATCTGTACTGCTTTATAGATGGTTAACTGTTTCTTTCTTATCTTATATACCTTTCTCTATATATAAATATATAAAAAGAATTACTAGTGTCCTGATTTTATTTCCCTGCCTGACACACAAGGTTTGTCATATGCATATCTTAGGTTATGAATAAGCTTTCCTCCAATTCTGAAGTTGAATTCATCTGCATTCTTCATGCCATACAAGTAGAATCTCTAAATTTCACTAGAGAGAACATCTAGTCATTCAATAGTTATTTACTGAGGCCCAAATGGTTCAGTGGTAGAGTTCTCTCTTACATGCAGGTGACTGGCATGTGTTTCCTGGTGAACGCATCCCATGCTCACCCACCACCCATCTGTCAGTGGATGTTTGCATGTTGCTATGATGCAAGGGCTTCTTGACTAAAAGAATCTAGGAGGAAAGGCCTGCTAACCTACTGCCAAAATTCTGTGAGTGAAAATCCTATGGATTACAACGGCCTGATCCTCAATCAGTGGTGCACCATGCACAGTGCTTATTGACTCTGTTATGCTTCAGAGAAGAACAACCGGTAGAACAGATCTCTGAGAACCATCAGGCCCTCTCAGTCACCAGAGACTCATCTCTGACTGGGGAAAACCAAGCACAATTAAGTAAAATGGCATGACTCAAATGCCCCATGCCATAAATCAATGATAGACCCCTCAATTCTGTACAATATGCTGTATATCACATGGATTTATAGGCTTGAGGATTGATGGAGGCGATGACTGTCCCTGTTGCATCAGCAGGTTCTGTATCTGAGTGTCAGCAAAATAAAATAAAAATAAAAGAAAGACAGTTACTTTTACATTCAGGATGAAATCACATTGTATTTTCAAAGCACATGTCATCTGAAAAATTATGCTTAGGCAGGATTTTTTATATAAATAATTTCCTGCTGGGCAATCTATCAAAGGCTGTTTTTTTTTTTCTTTCTCTCTTTCCCTCTCTCATTTTCAGGCTGGCTTAGTGTATCTAAAGGAAAAAATAAAATAATAAACCTTAAAAGCTCATCTCTAATAGCAGGCTTGGTTGAAGAGAGAGGAAAAAAAGAGAACTCTTTTTCAATACTTGCATTTCAACCTCCACTTCTTAATGTCACAGAGAGAAATGTTTTAATCATGGTATTCCTCTCCCCTATATAATGATGGTTGTATTTTGCTTGATTTGCCGATAGCTAAAAATAATTTATTGGCTTTTTCATCTTTTGATTTCTTTTGATATTTCTAGTTTCACTATTTTTTCCCATGGAACCCACGAAGTTTCCATTTGGACTTTTCGAGATCTTCATGTCCTTTGAAAGTTTTCAGAATGAAGACATCAAAACTCAGAGAGCTTAGCTGCATTCAATCATAAAGATAGGTGTTCTTTTGTGAGGTTGTCCTTATGAAGCAGTAACAAGGTACAAAACAGAATCAATGGCTTTCTACCTCCTAAAGACAATGAACGGGTTTGATTAAAAAAATAATTACTATTTTTGCTTATTTCTCCTTGTAAGAATGAATTTATTGTCATTAAAACTTTGTTGTTGTTGTTGTTGTTGTTGTTGTCAGATGTCTTTGAGTCTGCTCAAATGCAGAGATCCCAGGAACCACAGAGTAAACACTGCACATCAAGCACATAGCAGTTGGTTTCCTTGTATTCCACCCCACAAGTGCTCTCTCTTTTGTCACCATTTCTTCTGTGTTGTTTTGTTTTAAATAATTTTCAGTGACTAAATAATTGGTCTCAGAAAATTCTATTTGCAGTCTTTGGTGTCATGTCTAGCATCAGAGTCTATTTTCCAACTACCATTCCATTGAACTTCCGTAAAAGTTATTTCCAATGGACCTTACTTATGTTAGATCAATTTCAGACTGCAGATGTTGGTTCATATCTTTCAAGTCTTCGCCTTTCGTGTTATGGATTGGTGCAGGCCTTCGAATGATAGTTGTTAAACTTTGGGCCATTTTATGTCTCGTCACTAAACAAAGTCGCCCAGTCAGCCCCGTCATTCAGAACTTGAGATTACTAAAACTAGATGCCACCATCATTCATCAGCCTTCACTCTTGACAACCCTGAGTTTGTAGGAACAGAGGTGTACTTCACAGGGATCCTCAGAGCTGATTTTTCAGAAGCAGATCTCCAGGCTTTTCTTCTGAAGTGGCTCTTTATGTACTTGATCCTGAAACCTTGGAGTTAGCAGCTCAGGGCTTAATCATTGGCACTGCCTGTCATTGTTGGTGTTAGATGTTAGAGAGCCAGTTCTGACTCATAGGAACCCTGTGGGTACCAGGGAAAAGCTCAGCGCGCTGCTCCTGGATCATCCTCACAATTGCACCACCCAGGGTTTCCTATTAGTACTATTATTATTGAGCCGTGATTCATGCAAGGTTCTCTATTCAGAGGTCTGTGGTAAATGTATGTAAATGTATGTATGTATGTATGCCATGAAGGTTTAAGGCAGCGTAGGCATCATCAGTCACCATTTGTCTGTCAGCCTGTCCTACTGTGGTGATTTGTGTGTGACTGTGAGGTTTGCTGGATCTACAATCAATGTTCATGGAAGCAGCAGTCAATAGGCAAAACAAGGCACTGTATTGGGTAAATCTACTGCACAGAGACGCTTCAACATGCTGAAATGAAAGACTCTTACTTTGACAATGAAGATGCATCTGACTGGTGCCATGTGAGAGATGGACATTGAGTAAGGAAGAGAAAAGAAGAATGAATGCATTCCAATGATGGAGCTGGCAAAAATATGGAAAATGCCATGGACTGCAAAATGAGCGTGCAAATCTGTTTTGGAAGAAGAACAGCTAGACTGTGCCTTAAAGGCAAGGATGGTGAGACTTCGTGCTGCATGCTTTGGACACATGGTCAAAAGAGATCGGTCCCTGGAGAAGGACATCATGCTTGGGAAAATGGAGGGGCATCAAAGTAAGGAAAATATTGGACCAGAAGGATTTACTCAGTGGCTACCACAATGATCTCCATCCTAACAGTGGTGATGAGGGTGCAGGACCGGGAAGCCCTGTGATGCTGTACTTGGGGTCACTATGAATTGGAACTGACGTGACGGCACCTACAACAACAGGAATTTGCAACTGGGCCTTTTGAAACCCCAAGAGTTCATCAAAGGCAAATCAGGACGATGTGCTTGTTCTCTCCATATGGGACATTGAACAAGAGAGACTGACAAAAACTCAAGGCATTTGAATGGTGTGCTGTGTTCGAATTGTGTACAGTATTTGAAGAATACTGTAAGTGCCATGGACTGCTAAAGTCACAGAGAGATCTTTCCTGGAAGAAGTACAGCCAGAGTGCTCCTTAGAGGCAAGGATGGAAAGACTTTGTCTGGAGAGGCTGCCAAAAAGAGGAAGACGCTCACCAAGGTGGATTGACACAGTGGCTGCAATAATGGGTTCAAGCTTAGAAACATTGCCAAGGATAGAGCAGGGCTGGGCAGTGCTTTGGAAGATGGCCTCAAAGCTGAACTCATTTCTCTGGGACCAGGGGAAGCAAGATATGCTGACATTGCTATTCTGCCTCTCCTCCTGGCTTCATTGGGTAAACTCTTCTCCCAAGTAAGAGGCTACAATATGTGTGGGAAAATGCTGAGAAGTGCAAAGAAATTGTTCTCTGCCCCTCTTTCCCCTGGCCAACCACGGAGTGTCCATGACTTTTTAAGGGGCCCAGTTGACTTTCCCTTGAATCATCATTGCATTGCATGCAACACTCCTTCACTTTCCATACACAACACTAGCCTTCACCGGCCATAAAAATTGATGGCATTTACCAAGAAGGGGCATCCTTCCTACTAAAAATAGCCATGGCATGTAAAGTAAATCTAATAATATAAGAGAATGTCACACTTAGCCTATGTATTAAGCAATGCACATGTACATGAAAAGGAACCAAAAATCATCATTGTCATCATCATCACCACCATCATCATCATCATCAATCAATCAAATAACTTAACCTAGAAGGGGAACTTGAAGAGACACTTGGAAAGAATATCATAATGTGAACACATTTCCTGATAAATTACTGCATAAATGCCTGAGTGTGATTATTATTTATTCCCATGATGCGTGCTTTGCAAACTGCAACGGTAATTTTAGACAAGGTCAAACGTGTAATTTAGTCCTTCTAAACCTGCAGATAGTTGCCTTTTTGAGTTGGCACAACAGCAGTTTTTTCCCTCAACCTTGGCATTGGCTCAGTGCCACGCGGTCATCAGGATTCATGACTTCCACGCCAGTGACCCAGAGCCTCAAGTACTCCTGACCCTTCCAGAGATAGCATCCGTGTTATTGCTTCTCGCCTGCTTAATGAAATGAAGCTCCTTATGGTCCTGCAGCATCTCATTAAAACCCGTCCCACCTGCCATCTGATAGGCCACCCGAGATACAGCCCATCCAACAAAGCCATGTATATTGCCGGGAGTGCTGCATCAAGAAACCATGGAGCTCAGAGTCTGCCTATGCCAGGCTACCAGCTGTCATTCATAGTGTTGACCAGGGCCACCTTCTCCATCTCAAAACCAAAGCCCAAACCCACCCCACTGCCATCAGGTCAGTTCTCACCTATGAGACCCTCCTTGCAAACTGAGTAGAACTGCCCTCATAAAGCTTCCTAGACTGTCTATATTTACGGGGGCAGATTACCACAGCTTTCTCCCAACCTCTCCATTAGCAGTGGAGTGCTTTAACCGCTGTGCCACCAGGGCCCCATTTTTCCATCTCAATTACTAACCAATTCCATTGAACACCAGCTTCCCATACCCTAGTGAAGTAATTATCAACCTAAAGTGATCATTCTAAACAGGCAGTGTTATGCGATTTCAGCTTCCACATCTAAAAAGTGACCCCAAAGCTAAAATTCAAGTTCTGTCCTTCATAAACCATTATTAATAGCCTCCGTATACTCACCTAGAAGCTGAGAATGTTAATTACATCCAATTTCCCTGAACCATGCTAGAAATCTAAATAAATGATCCTTCGCACCCTGTTGACCAACTGAAATGTATGTCTCCTGGGCATGGCAAGTGAGAGGACTCTCCTTGGCCCCATCTTTTGTTCTCCACTATGCGCCCTGGTAAGCAGAGGGAGCCTGCATCCCCAGGAGGTCTGACTAAGGCACTGTGCCCAGCTGGTGAGCACAAGAGCAGGGGCTGAGCTGAGGGAGCTAAGGATGTCACCTGGTGGATGTTAGGCTTTAGGGCAGACTAACTCACAAATGCTGGGCTTCTAGACAATGACCTCAAGCTGCTTGGGAAGATGGGAACTGAAGGGAAGCAAAATAAAAATTAAGGAAGAGATGAAATTCCTTTTCACAAAAAATCTGATCAACCTATCTTTTGGGTACCTTCCTTCTCAGTATCTCCAGATTCTTTCAGTCCTCCACAACCATGGAACAAGCATCCTCAAAGACCTTGATCATAGTACTGTCCTTACTCCCATCTTCTCTCACCCACTCCTGATCCCATTAGAGTGTAGTACCTTCTCCTTGTAGACTGCTTTTCATGTTCACAGGTGGTTGGTCCAGATTTCCCATTGGACTAGAGACCCATGAGAAGAGAAGCTGCCTCCCTCAAACAGCATCTTACAGAATGCTTTGCACTTGCCAAATATTTGTTGAATGAAAGATGGAGTGGATGACTCCCCTTATGTCCAGAGCCAGGAAAGAATGCAACTTATGCTCAAAGACCACGCTGTATCGAGCATTTCATTTAACGACCCTTAAAAAGTCCACCAGCACCAGTGGGTCACTACTGTGTTATGGAAAGAAGCAGAGGTTCATGGAGGCTTAGCTCTAAGCATTTCTTCCTCTTTGGGCCTGGTAGTCTTGAGGTTTTAGGTTTAGCTCCTACCTCCTTATAATCTCAACCTAAAGGTCATCTTCTCACAGAGACCTTTTCTGACCACTCCCTCATCTCCATACCATCTCCCTAATTTATTTATCACTTTTTATCCCCTCATGGTGCTGGCTTTCTCTGAAAGTTTCTCCTTCCTGCGCCCCTTCTCCCTGGTGCACGGCTGTGTTGCTACTGGCAAGATGAAAACCAAATTCATTTCTGTGGAGTGGGTTTCAACTCATAACAACTTTATGGAGCAGGAGCCAAACACGATAGGTGCTCAATGAATAGTTACAAAATGAATATATACGCCAGTGAGCGAGTAAAAATAGGATGACTGGACCAGTAAGATCCAGAGCAGAAATGTAAGACCAACCAACGTCTTTGTTTCCCTAAGTCTGTTCAGTTTCCAGTCCCTCAACCCAGAGATCGTGTGTCATGTTTGCTAAAATACAGATTTCCAAGCACCTCTCCCAGAGATTATGACTTCTCAAAACTTGTAGATATCCGAGGGTTGCATCCGGCTGGCCTTCCTCAAATGATAACCTCACATGATAGCCACTTTCAAATAGACCCAGTCATGAGAGTCCTTCCTCTATCCTTACTCATCTATCATTGGTTCCCTATAGATCCAGCCCCTCCTGTGAGTCATGCAATGATACAGTAATACACTAAGGCCCAGGGCTATCAGTGAACAGGAGATAAAATCGAGGTAGCAATATGAGTGTTTGTGCTGGGGGAAAGGAGAGACAGCACTTAGGAAAAAGTGGTCAGGAAGGTCTCACTGCAGAGACAGCATCTGATATGAGGCCTGAGAGAGATGGGAGTAAATCAGCCAACTTGAGAGCCAGAAGGAACACAGCCCAAGCATAGAGAACAGAAAGTACAGTTGCCCTGAGGAGAAATAAGTTGGCATGGTAAAGCAGAGAAGGTGCCACATGGCTAAAATACAATGTGCAAGACAGAGAATAATGCGATGAGTTATGGCCATCATTGAAACTCAGATGAGAGGGTGTCTTGTGAGACGTGGTCAGGAGTCTAGAATTCATGCTAAGTGCAATGTGGGGGGTTCTGAAGGGCGGCATTGATTGGGCTTGTGTTTTAAAAGATCTTTCAGGCCAGGGTGTGAAGCACCTAGAAGTAGGAGGAAAGAAACTGGAGGATCAGAGATGGTAAGAAGCTATAACAGTAATTCAAACTTAAGAGGATGGTAGTGTATCAGCTTTTGTTGCTTAATAAACAGCCTCCATAAATCAAAAGCTCAAAAACAATGATTTATTCAACATTACTGTTGTTGCTATGAGAAGTTTTTAAGTTGATTCTGACTCAGAACAAAGCCATATAACACAGTGAAACTGTGACATGGAGTTTTCTAGGCTATAATCTTTGTGAGAACAGATCACTGGTCTTTTCTCCTTCAGAAACCACTGGCTGGGTTTGAGCTAAGAAACTTCTGATCAGCAGCTGCGGTAGTTACATAATCTGTTGCCAACTTGAGGCTATGAAGAGTGATGGGGTGGAGTTTAGCCTGTCACTCAAGATGCAGCTTGAGGACCTCATTTGGAGTCACCAAGGAGACAAATAGCTCGCTGGAGGCAGGGCACACTCAGTCTCTGCTATACATTCCTGTTGACAAGTCACATGGAGACACACTGATAGAGCCCTGGAGCTGGAAAAACCATGAGGAGACCCAGGCCACTGCTGTGATTCTTCCATCACCACTGGATCTATAAGACTTCCCACTCATTGGCCTCTGATCTTCCTGCACTTGTCATTACAGTATGTCTGCATGAATCTAAAGAGGAATTTATACACTAGAATTGGGCATATGGGCTAATATTGGACTTATGGACTCAATCTTGATTGAGCTGGTATGTTCTCAATATACAATTTCTCTTTTATATAAAGCTCTTGCTTATACAGATGAGTGTCCATGAATTTGTTTCTCTAGTCTACGTGGACTAACACAGCAGGTAAGCACTAGACTAGTGCCCCACCTGGGTTGAAATTGACCAGCTTGGGCAATGTTCAGTTGGGTGGTTCTTCTGGTTTCAACTGCATTCACTCATACATGTGATTGACTGTCAGTCACCAAACTGAAGGTGATCAAACAGAAGAGCAATTTATCCCTCATTGTCCAGACTTGTTCATGCAGTGGTGGCCACAGGATCCCCAAAGCAGCAAGAGGCCGTGTGCCAAATACCAGAAATCTTCAAATCTCTGCCTATCCTATGATTTCTATTGTTATCTTCACCAGAGTGAGTCTCATGATCCAGACCAGCAACACTGTGGGAGAAAGCCACTCGAGAACTTTGATACAAGGAGGCATGCAAAGAACAGGTGGGGGAGGGGGGGCATTACTGTAATCTTCCTCATGTGGTTTGCCATGGTAGTGGTGAGAAGTGGATAGCTTAGCATATTTAAGAAATGAAGCAAACAGGGTTGGCTAATGAACTGGGGTGAGGAAAAAGGAAAGGACAAGAATAAATGGTGATTTCTAGGTTAGGGCCTTGAGCAATTAGGCAGACACTTGTTTCCATGTGGAAGATGGGAGAAGCAATAATACCTCCCCTTGCCCTTCCCTGACCTTATACTTTATACAAGTGTTTTCAAAAGTTTTGGTTTCAGTGACTTCTCAAACTCTTAAAATTACTGATGACCTCAAAGTTCTTGTGCTCTTGTGTAATATATTGATATTTAGCAGAGGTATTTACATTGATTTTAAGCAGCTTTATTGACACATGATCTGCAGATCATATAATAAAATAGTCAGTAGTTCAACTATATTTTATAAGAGCTGTACAATCATCACCACAACAAATTTTAGAACATCTTCTATTTTTAACTCATTATCATCTGCCGCCACCACCACCACCCCCCCCACCTAACCTCTCCATACACCTGAGAAACCATTAATCCAAGTCCCCCCTCTACAGATTCATCTATCCTGGATTTCAAATATAGAAAAACCTACAAAACAAGCACCTAAAACTATTACAAAGTAAAAAATACAAAAGTCTCAATCAAAAAAGAAAGTAAAATATATTAAAAACTAAAGTAACTTTTAAATGGGTCAAAAGGGAAATACTAAAAACTAAAATAACTTTTAAATAGGTCGAATGATAAGGTATTAAATTTTTACCTAACTACATCAACCATAATTTCCTTTCCATTGCACTATGGGTGATAGTAAAACTATTCACATCCATGGTCTGTGGTCAGTGTGGACTCACTGGAGGCTTAATCCATGTGTATTTTGCCTTTACTTTTTTTTTAACTGAAATAGCTTTTAAATGTGTCAGAAGGGAGATCTAATAAGATATTACATATTAACCTAATTCTATCTACCATAAACGCCTCTACAATGCTGTCTGGAAACAAGTCTATTCTCATCTCTTGATTATGGTCAGAGGGGACTCACCAAAGGGTTAACCCATCAAGGAACCCTGTAAATGAATCTGGGGCTTCATCCACAGTCTTCTGCAAACAAGGTGTTCAAATTTTAAGCTCTGATATCATCCCTTTCTTCAGATTTGGATTATATTATGTATAATCCTTGGATCAAACAGATTGGTGTATTCCCTCCAAGTAGACTTATTTGATATCTCACTTAGATGGCAGCTACCTTGAAGACAAGCCCTTAAAATCCCAAACTGTTCTTTCTGATACCAAGTATCATCTAGTTTCTTCACTATACTTTGATATAGTACCCATACCTTCAGTAATCTCTTCATGAGGATGAGTATAAATTGATAATTTTAAATAATTATAAATATATAAATATTTTCTGTTTATAAAATCAATAAACCATTATCATAAGTAATATAACATTGCAAAATAACTATTTTCCAAATTTAAGAATTGTGATAATAAGATCATGATATTACAGTTTAGCAAAACTCTTTGATATCTCGTCTAATATGGCAGCTGAATTCTCATATCTTGCTGTACATTTAATTTAATCTGAGATATTTATTTAGGCTGATGTGTATGAAGAAAATGCAATCTCATACAGATATTAAGCTCAGGAAGCAAAAAGTACTTTTATAATCCTTTAAGATACTTGTGGATATTCTTCTTTGATAGTATGCCAAAACTCAACAAGTAATTCATTTCTTAAAACTTGGCTGTAATAGAGTCTAAAGCCATATGGGTAAAATGTTCCCCTATTTGATCATTTTAAAATTCATTAGTCTTTTCTGTATTTTTAATGATTCTTTTATCCAGGAGTGATTTTGTAACATCATATATTGATTATTGTTAAATTGACTTATGCAAATCTTGCCATTGCTGACTCATAATATAACAGTAAAATGATTACTTTATCAAAATTAAGTAATCTCCACTAACCTCATCAAAATTGTTGTTAAGCTCACAGTGGTGAATTTAAATTTCCCAAATTCTAATTTTCACTTGAAAGCTCAAATTTTATCATTGGCAACATACACTGTCAGTTGTTTTCATAGAAGTGACAGGCTCACTTCATTCATTTTTAACAGAAAATGTCTGCCAAATACCTAAGTCTGTATAACCAGTTTGTCAAGCATTACAAGTAGAAAATAGTGTTTTGTGGAAAGCTAGTTCAATCACATAATTGCTTTGCCTGCAGACAAGTATTGTACTTCACTGTGCAGCTGAATTGTCTTATGCGCCCTTCCCATTTTTTTCCACACAAGACATTTTTAAACGTGCTTGAGATCCAGAACTTAATAAAATTAATGATTTTTATTTCTCCATCAATGACATTCTCTAGCTAAATTGGACCCCCACCCCCACCCATCCTTGGAATACATGGTACACTAAGGCACCAGTCTTCAAGGGAGAAGTTAGGTTCAGTGACATTAATTATTGTGGCGCTCATGTATTTGAGATGTCAGTTTCATGACTGAGATGTAGGGGTGGAGGTAGCCTGTCAATCTGGAGATAGTCATTGAGTAGCCAGTGAGGCCTCTGTGTAGGCATGGCTTTCTCCTGAGAATTCTGGGAAGTCTCGAGATATATCCCTTGTGGAGACGAGAGACCATTTTTTCCCAGTTTGGGGGAGTCAGTCTCCGAGACAACAAAATACAGACAAGACAAGATGGCAGCGTCCGAGGAGCTGGAGGAGCCAGAGGAGAAGACACAGCCTTACCCTGATGAAACCAGACTTCTAAAGCTGGAGAAGTCATGTGGAGACCCGTGCCAGTGCTGAGTTGCTTCTACCACCACTGGATGCTGCTGATGGACCCTGAGCCCTGGGAGCAAGGAGCCATGGGGAGACTCCTGCCAGCGCTGGGAGTCTACACCCACTGACCTGTGACTTTGTGAGTCAGAAGGAGACTTTATAGACTGGTATCGGACATATGGGCTAATATAGGACTTATGACCTTAACTGGACTGGGTTGGGATGCCTTCTCAATGTTCCATTCCTCTTGTATATAAACCTTACCCTTATATCCATATGCATGTCTATGAATTTGTTTCTCTAGTCCACCCTGACTGACACAATTATATTCACCAAGTTGTCCAACCATCTTCACCCCAAACAGAAACTCTATATCCATTAAACAGTGAGATCCATTTCAACACACCCCAGACCTTGGTAACGTCACCTCTACTCTCTGCCTTTATGTATTTGTCTCTTCTAGATAACTCCTGTAAGTGGACTTATACAAGTAGAATCATACAATATTTTCCCTTTGTGCCTGGTTTATTTCACTTAGCAGAAAACTTTCACCATGTAGCATGTGTCAACACTTCATTTCTCTTTATATTTCTATACCACAGTTTGTAAGTCTAGTCATCTGTTGATAAACACTGAGTTGCTTCTCCCTTTTGACATTTATGGATAATGCTGCAAAGAACATTATTCTGTCCCTGGAGTCCCTGCCTCCAATTCTTTGGGGTATATGCTTAGAAGTATAGTGGGTGGATCATATAGTCAGGATCCATCATTATTCTGCATCATCATTAGATATGTTAACACAGGGAAAATGCAAATGGTATCTAATATTACCAAAATGGCTTTTATTTCATGTGTACACACATGCACACACACATGTGCACTGACACACTCATACATATTTGTGCACATCTTCACAATCTTATACTGATGGCTTTGAGCTCCTCCTGCCACATTTAACATAAACTCAATCTCCTTAGCAAGAAGACACAACACTTTTCATGTCCCTGTCCTGAATTACTTTCTAGCCTCGTCCTTTGATACATCTCCAAAGGTACCAATTATGGTGACTGAAATTCAGTTCCCATATTCTCAAGACAATAAGGATCTGCATGATGATGAGAAGGGTGAGTTTATTGTGATGTGCAACTGATAAGGTAAAGGGGTGTCCTCTTGACTATAAATTTCAGCTCTGCAGGAACCCTCTTGTTGACATGTATAGAGACATGATTTTCCTTACCAAGGAACACCCATCCAGGTTCATTCCTACTCATCCTAAACATCTCAGTCTACCTATGGCCTCTTCCAGGGATCCAGCCCCTTCCCTTTAGGGTGAAGTGTCCTTTGTCCTATCTCTTCTCCAATAAGCTCCTGGGTTACAACCCCCATGACTATGTCTATGGAGATCTTGATCACCAAGAAATGGTTCCCAACCTGATCTGGGAACATGCTGGTAATGCAGAAGCTTGGGATCCACTCCAAACCTTCAAGCTGAAATTTGCCTTTTAAGGGGTGTTAGGGGAACTCTTTTTTTTAAAATTTTATTGGGGGGTCTTACAGCTATTATAACATCCAGTACATCATCTGTATCAAGCATATTTGCACACATGTTGCCACATACATTTCCAAACATTTTCCACTTGAGCCCTTGGTATAAGCTCCTCTTAAAATAAAATCCTCCTCTTTCCTCTTCTGCCCTTTTTTTAAATGAATCATTTTATTGGTACTCATACACCTCCCTTCACAATCCATACATAGATCAATTGTATGCAGATCTCATTTGCACACTTGTTGCCATCATCACGCTCAATATATCCTCTCTTCACTCAGGCCCCCAGTTCCACTTCCCCATATTTCCCTTCCTACCTCCGCCCCATGAACCTTTAATAATTTACAAATTGCTATTTCACATTGTACACTATCCAATGTGTCCCTTCACTCACTTCCCTTTTGGCCATGCCCCAGATAGGAGGTTATATGTAGATCCCTGAAATTAGTCCCCCCCTTTCTACTCCACCATCCCTCCACCCTCCCAGCATCACCACTCCCATCACTCGTCCTGAGAGAATATCTATTCTAAATTCCCCATGTTACTGACTCCAGTGTACATCCCCTGTTGTAGTTGATCTTGTCTGGTAGAACCAGGAGCATGATAGTGGGTGTGAGGAAGCATTTGAGAACTAGAGGAAAGATGCATATTTTGTTGTCACTTCTCTGTACTTTAACTGGCTCATCTCCTCCCTGCAATTCCTCTGCAAGAGGACGTCGCTTCACCTATTGATGGGCTTTGGGTCACCAATCTATACTCCCCCTTATTTATAATGATATCATTTTAGTTCCTTGATGCCTGACACTGAATTCCTTTAGCACCTAGTGGTCATGCAGGCTGATGTGCTTCTTCCATGTGGACTTTGTTGCCTCTGAGCTGGATGGCCATTTGTTTACTCAAGCCTTTAAGACCCCAGATGGTATATCTTTTCATAGCCTGGCACCATCAGCTTTCTTCACCACACTTGCTTATGCACACATTTGTCATCAGTATCATATCAGAAAAGTGAGCACGCAATGTTATGGTTTTTAGTTCTTAAGCCCTGATAACTGATTCCTTTGACAACTCATGGTCCATATGCTGGTGTGCTTCTTCCATGTGGGCTTTGTTGCTTCTGAGCTGGATGGCTGCTTGTTTACTCAAGCCTTTAAGACCCCAGACACTACTTCTTTTCATAGTCGGGCACCAACAGCTTTCTTCACCACCATTGCTTATGCACACATTTGTCTTCAGTGATCGGGTAGGGAAGGTGAGCATCATGGAATGCCAATTTAATAGAACAATAGAACAAAGTGTTCTTGCATTTAGGAAGTACTTGAGTGGAGGTCCAATGCCCATCTGCTATTCTACTACTAAGCCTATATGCATAAGTTCATTGATCTATTTCCCCCATTGTCACATATAGATATATGCACCTATGTACATGCCTATATATAAACCTCTATAAATGCTCTTTACTCCCAGTACTTTCCTCTATTTTTTATTACTTCCATCTCTTCCCACTATCATACTCAGTCTCCATTGGGTTTCAGTATTTTCTCTCTATTACATTACCCTTGATCAATCCCTACTGGACTTCTCTCATCCACCTTGTCTCTAATTTTGGATCATTTGATATACTCCTATCCCTGGGCTGGTGAACACAATCTCCTTTCCCCTTCCTCCCCTTCTCCCATGGCCCACACCCCAGATCTATCGGTCTCATCATTTTCCCCTCCAGACTGTTCATCCAGCCTATCTTATTTAGATAGACCTGCAAAGGTAACAATGTGTACCCAAAAAAGGCTTCCTAAAATGAAGCAACCAAAGAAAAAGCAATGATAACAACAACAAAAAAAACCATGTCCTATATATATGTAAAAAATAACAATATTAAAACATGTAAATAATTCAAGGTCTGTTCACTGACCTCCAGTAGTGTCCCCTGGTTGAGTCAGATGGGTTGAGTCCCTGGTCCCAAGGTTTATCGCTGTCATTCCATCTGGATCTCCATGCTCTGTTGTACACCCTTAGTGTTTTTCCTTGGTGTGGTTGTGTCAGACAGGGTATAATCCTGACCCTGGTTCTCCACTGTTGACCCCAAAAGGTCTTGGGTCAGCAATGGTAGCTGTATTTCATAGTGGGGCTGACTGTATGATCCTCTGTGCATCGGCTGTTCTGAGTATCGTCCTGAAGGATCGGTGGACCAGGATGCACTCCATTCTCTCTTTCTCCCTCTTCATTTGTTCTCATGTGAGGGGAACTCTTATGAGCATTACAGTTTGAGAAGCACCATATTCAAGGACCACAATTCACCCGTCAGTTTGTCATGCTATGGGGGCTTGTATATTACATGGTAGAACCTATGCTACTGGCATTTCAAATACTAGCAGGGTCATCAATGTCAATCAGTTTTCAACAGAGTTTACAGACTAAGGTGATCTACTTCTGATCATTTTGACCAATAAAAATCATATCACTATCAGAAGAACATTGTCTGATTAGTGCCAAAAGGAGGGTCTCTTGGTTTGAAGGCATTCCAAATATGACTGAGGAAAAACTACTTCCTGGGAGTAGAGTGGACTTCATGACAGAGATGGAGCAAAGCTTATAGAACATCTATTTGCCAATTTTGTGCTACTCAAGATTTTAAAAAAAAAGTTACCAACAACTGTTAATAAATAGAAGACGAGTACACAAAGTATGAATCTGGGAAAAGATTGAATGAAGTAGAACACATGAAAATTGGTATCCTTAGCATCAGAGAGCTGAGATGGACTGGCATTAGCCAGTTTGAATCAGACAATGATGTGGTCTATCTGCCAGGAATGACCAATTGAAGAGGACACAAACTTATTTGTTAAAATCAAAGGAAAACTGAAGCCCTTACTGATGAAAAGCAAATACTACTGTCTGCAGTGAGTTACATTTCAGCATAAGGAAAATGAAAGTCCTCACAACCGGACCAGCATGCAGCATCATTCTAAATGGGGTAAAGACTGAAGTTGCCAAGAATTTCGTTTTACTTGGAAACATAATCTATGCCAGCAGGAGCAGAAGTCTAGACATTGAATGGCATATTGTTTGGGGCAAATGTGTTGTGAAAGATCTCTGTAAAGTGTTTAGAAGCAAAGATATCACCTTGAAGATTGAGGTGCACCTGACCCAAGCCATGGCATTTCATATGCATGGGGAAGTTGCACAGAAAATAAGAAGGATTGAGTCATCGAGGCCTTTAAATTATGGTGGTGGTGAAAAATATTCAGTGTACCATGGACCGCCAAAAGAACAAACCCCTCTGTCTCAAAAGAAATGCAACCAGAATGCTTGTTAGATGGGAGGATGAGGGGCTTTTTCTCAAGTGTTCTGGAGACGTCACCAGGAGGGACCAGTCCCTGGAGAAGGGCATCATGCTGGTCAGAACGAAAGGATGGCGCAGGATGGGCTGCTTTGGTTATGCTGTACCTGATGGTGGTAGGCATCAGAACCAACTGAAAAAACACCTAATAAAAGTAACATGCAATTAGAGGGCAGTATCGTCAACTGGGGGTTCCTTTGTTTTGCCTGTGCCTGGCAATCTCCTTAAAGACAGGGAGGTCTTGTTGCTAGTTAATGTTTTTGCAGAGAACATGCACGCATCATAGATGTTCAGGAGGTGCGAGCCGGGAAGGCGCTCTGGTACCACAGAGCTAAAGCTCCAAGCTCTTGGCCGCTGGTCAAAAAGTCAGCAGTTCCACTCCTCCACAGGAGAAAGAGAGGGCCAGCCGAGAGATGGCAACATCGGGGAACCTGTGGGGCGATTCTAGTCTGTGTCGCACAGTGACTGGGAGTCAGAATCGACCTGACAGCAGAGGGGGGTGCTGGCGGAGAGGCTGACTGAGTACCGAATGAGCATGTTGAAGGTGATTGATTCCTACCTCTTGGGGAATGATTTCCAAACCGAGATTCAAATAGCTACCCGCTCGCCGTCTCATTTCACATTACCTTCATCAGAGGCAGAAGCATTTGAACACGTAGATAATCAGCTCATGTCAAGGGGCTTATTTTTAAATGCCTGCTTATTTCTATCTGCAACATCCTTCCCTATGTCGAGCACGCTTTGGTTTTACAGAGAAATTAAAACATTCCGATATTCTGAAAGCGTGTGGGCTAACTAGCAAAGAGAATATTTTTTTAATTAGACTTTAAATGTTGACCAATGAATCTTTATGACAATTATTGACTTTGCAAAGCTCCCCTAGATTAATGTGCCCTAGAATCTGTGCATCTATTTTTTTTCTAATCAATGTTTTCATTTGGTTTTGGTGGTGGTGGTAATAAAGGGAGGAGGGGGGTTGTGGTAGTTTTATTTTTTCCCTCATGTTGTTATTTTGTTTTTCCTTTCTCTCTCTTTTAAGAAACAGAGGTGGCAGTAAGAGCAGTTTGTCATTTTTAAGGCAGGAGGATTAGGCTCTGACTAATTGGAAGATTTGCCTATTATTTAAATGAGACGTGTTCGCTGTTCCATCATCCATGTGAATCTGAGAAGGCGGCCGCCAAGCACCATCTATTTGGCTGGGAAAGGACAAATGGAAAAGGAGACCAGCAGTGTTCTCTCGTGGGAGGCTCTCTGTCGCTATATTGTTTCTCGGGTATTAATTATCCACGTAAAAATAATTCACGACGCTGCGATTTTCTTTGCCCGCGCTCAGCTCCCCGGTCAGTCGCCTCTCAACCCGCCTCTCCCTACCCGCTCCCATCTTCCGACGTCAGCAAGTGCTGCTCACTGGGGTGTGTCCTGCCAGTGGACCCAGAGTCAGCGAGCCGAGAGGGACAAGGGCTCTCAGCCTCATGGGACAGTGCACTTAAGTCCCTTCAGGCTGCAGCCAAAGACCGATTTACAGCACTGGCACCCTGCCATTCACCCAAGGGAGAAGCTAGATGGATGGTGCTACTAGTCTATTATTTAGGCGTCCACAGTCAAAGTCACAGAGCCAGTGGTGGAGGAGAGAGAGCAGAGAGCTGGGGCACAGGAAAGGCGACTGCACTGAGCAGCCCCCTCTTAGTCCGTCCCTAGTCTCCTAAGCCTTTATGAGCCTTCCCATGGAGCTCAGAAGGTGGTGGAAAGCTGGGTTTGGCTTAGCATGCAGCTGGGGTCTGACTTTAGATACCAGGAACAGAGGAAAGACAGAGAGACACAAATCGGGACAGAGGAGGTTCTCAGTCAGGGTGCCAGCACAAAGGATGGCATCAGACTCCTTTTTCCTGCCAGCTCAAACTTCACCATGTATTTCCTGTTACAACCTCAGCTTTGGTTCCACCCAACCAATGAGGCCGTCTTCCTTTGTAGTCACCTTTAGGTCATATCCCAGAATGGTCTGGGTTTTTGTTTTGCTTTGACCCCAAATCAAGCTGTTCTCTCTACAACACCACTCCTCTCCACAGAGCCCAGACCTTCATCTCTCTAAGCTCGGCCCCTTTTCCAGCCTCAGGCTCCTTCAAGTTTCTGGACACCACCCTTGTACCACCCCTTTTATACACACATGCCCACAGAATCCTTCTCCCTTGCTTCCCTCCTCTGTCACCTGGTCACACCCAAGCACATTCAGACAAGCATCCTTCCTTCTCCACCAAGAGCTGGGGGCCCTCAGAGTTTCTCCAGCCCCTGTGTCCTCCCCTAGGTGGGCATTCCTTCCCTATGCAGGGCCCTCCACCCCCAAAGGTGACAAGGCTCCACTCTACCCCCAGAAGAAGGCACAGCATTCAGGCCAGACACTTTCAAACCTGGGTCAGGAATGAATCAGTCACCTTCTGAAGTCCAGCTCTAATAATATAGAAACAAGAAGGCCAGGGTTTGGGGGGGCTGCTTCTCTCTCTCCATCCATCTCTCCCTCCTCCTACAAAAGGACCCCTGGATTTTTGTATTTAATGGAAGGTGGAGTCAAGTAGGGACAAGAAGTCAAAAGATGCCTAACTAATCTTAGTCCCTGCCCTGGTCCTCCACATTACACAACAGCCCAGGGCAGGGCAGCCTGGAGGAGCCTCCCTTTATGGGACAATTGCCACTCCCTGTCCCCAAACCCCGACCACAGCAGGAAATCCCAATGCAGGCCTTGGGTCTTTGTGAAGTCCAAGATACTCCACCTACTTCCCTTGGAGTTGGCCCCAACATCTGTCCCCTGGAGTCCCAGGAAGCAAGTCAAAAACATGATCACACCAGTTCGGTTCTTTGATGCTGTCCTTGTGGGACTCTACCAGGACAAGGGACTCTATCTAGGGACCACAACTTTCTGTCCCATCTCTGATTTTCCTTCACTGCATGTAGCTCGGCTCTGTTTCTTGGTAATTCTTCCTCTTTCTCTCCAGATGAATCAACCTCCACCTCTCAGCATCAATATTCACCCCAAAGAAAAGCTCCTGGACTGGGGTGGGAGAACATGCTGGTTTCTAGCCTGTGTTTCCCATGGCTACTCAGGGAATATTTCAGAACCTCCTCCCAAATGGCTCTCCACTGAAAAGAAAAACAAACTTACTGTTATGAAGTCAATGAGGACTTTGAATGACCCCCTGTGGGTTCATGAGACTATGATTATATACATGAGTATAAGCCCAGTCTTCTTCCCTACGAGATGCTGCTGGTTGTGAACTGTCAACCAATGAGTGGCCAGTTACAACACCACAAGCCTGCCATACCCAGAGGTCAGAAATCTCCATGGACACCTCCCATTAAGTGCAATCCCATGTGCCCTGGAGTAGAACTGTGACCTACAGTTTATCACTGCTGGATTTACAGAAGTCAACTGCCAGGCCTTTATGTCAAGGAACCTAAAGCTAGGCTTAAACACCCAACCTTTTGATTAGTAGTCAAGCATGTTAACATACCAAAGGGTAATGTTATGGGCAGCTCCATATATGACTGCTGTCTACATATAAAATATAAGATTCCCATCAATTTGGGGGGGTTAGCACAGTGTCACACTCTGCCACTTTCTGTGCCCCTGTGTCAGTGGTGGTTTTGTGGTGTCAATATTTCTGGTTCCCCAAAGGCTGGCTCAGAGACTCACCTAATAACAATGGACTCACCTAACGTCTTATTTTCCATCAGCATAAGTCTAACTCCTGGGGACTGGGGCTGGTTTCTTTCCCCTTATCATCTACTACCTTCAGTCCCTGAATGATTCTCATTGCTTTTGCTTTACTTTCTCTGCTGCTGCAATATCCTTTCTATACCAAAGTGATAAGAATTGAAAATGATATTCTAAATGAGACTCTGCTAGTTCTTTTATATAATGGTAGAAAAATTCTCTTTGACTCAAATTCAATACACTCTATTCACGCCTCTCAAAGCTGTTGGTACATTTGTGTATTGCTTTATCACTGTGGATTCGAAGAGTAGCTTTTGTCCAGTAGGCCCCACACATAGCTGGAGACTTCGAGGGGCCAACCCACTTGCATCTTACCATATGGCCATTGTCTGAAATCACACCAATAGCACGAGTTTCATGAGCATTCAATTCATCAACTACATACAGAAAAAGGCTCATCCATTCATAGGTGAGTGCAGGCAAATAAAACCAATATTTTCTGAGCTTCAAAAAGCCCAGTTCATCACAAACACCATCTCCACAGTCCTAAGAGGTGACTAACACTGTTTTTATTACCCTGAAGGTTTTTCTTTTCACTATTTCTCCTTTGAGAGAGATAAATTCACAGACGATAAAGTTTCAAAAGCTATTTTGTGAGGCCTAGGGATAGACCAATCCAACTGAGTTTCATTTTTTTTGCAAACATGGCACCTGTAAAAAGATAAGGGTGGGGTTTAGCCTGTCAATCAGAATTGCAACTTGATAATCTCCTTTGGAGGTACCACCGAGATAAATGGCTCTCTGGAGGTTGGCTTCTGTCTTCGCTCTCACTACCTTCACCTTCCTGTGGATGGGCCATGCTGAGACCTACACAAGCCCTGTGATGTGGCCACATAATTGGAGTCACACAATTCTGCACCCAGCAGTCTGTGATCTTTCTACATTCTGTAACATTACACATGGCTGTGTGAGTCTGAAGAGTATGAACTAGTATCAGATTGATGAACTTGAATTGGTTGACCTGGGAAATTTCATTGATGCACAATTATTTCTTGATCTAAAGGTCTTTCTTATACCTATATGAGTGTCACTGGATTTGTTCCTCCAGTCAACCCAGCCAACCCCACCAGCTCTCAACTCTTACCTTTCCCTTTGGCCACACCTCCTACTCTGAACCACAAATCCAGCAACACAGAGGACAGAGGTCTCTACTGTCATGGAGAAACAGACTCATCAAAATTATCAATAGTAAGTGGAAGAGGTTGTGTACTGGCAGATAGAACATTGTGCTAGCAGTGAGGGAACCTTTAGGCTTCCTTTGGACACATTATTGGGAAAAACCAATCACAAGAAAAGGGTACTGTGTTTGGTAAAGTAGAAGGTCCATGAAAATGAGGGAGAGCCTCAGTGAGAGGGATGAACCCAGCAACCTCAACAATGGTCTCAAACAGCCAAGATGGCAGAGAAGAAGGCACAGGACCAGGCAGCCTGTCATCAAAAGTCCTGGGCATTATATGTGGATAAATGACAAACTACAAAATGAAATATTGGGCCTCCACACCCACACAGAGAAGCCTCCAAAGTGAGCCTTGTGAGTCCTCTGGAACATAAGTCTACCCTGCACACTTGTCGTGAGTTAGAATCAGCTCAACAGCATCAAGTCACAACCCTAAACTCTAGCCTTGGTCCTTTTTGTGATCTTCAATAAGCGCAAGCCTCTAGGAAGCATAAACTGATTGACTTAATTATTCCTGTCCTGTGTGGTAGTGAGACAGCCTCTGACCCTCCTGGGCTTCGCCCTTTTCGTCTGTAAAACGGGGCCTCCAAAGTTGCACGCTCATGTCTCCCCTGAATGAGCTCTAAAACAGAAGTCCCTGGAATGGCTGAATGCCTCCGAGCTTTCAGTACCTATGAACTTAATGCGCATTACCCAGAACACATATCATTTCATCATTTAATTCCGTTCCCTATATGTCTTGGTTATCCCCAGAGTGAAGGTCATATGGTTTAAAAGGGAACAAGAAGATACAGCCCACTTCTGCATCCCTGCCCAATTTCCATTGAGTGGGTCCAGTCACTCCTACTGCTGTGTCAGCTACAGGGGGACCCTAGGGAGGGGCCGCTGGTCCAGCTCTGCAGCTCTGCTAGTCACCCCTGACCACGTGGTACTGTAGTTACCATGGCAACCATCGCCCGGTGCTCCATGGAGGCCATGGGTCACCACTGCAGATGCCACTCTTTCCCTCCCCAGCATGTCTCTGACTCAGCAGTGTCGTCCCCTCTGGCCAGCAACAAGCGGTCAGCAGCAGGTCACCAGAGTCAGGTGAAAAGCAGACCCAAGGAAAGAGTCTCTGTCTGTCCCACAGTTCTCTCATACCCTGACTGAGCATTGGGCACAGAGATGAGGAGGTCTCCCCCACATGGGCGGAAGATCCTCTGCAATAAACAGAGCCACTAGAAAAAGACACGGAATACCATGCCAGCAGTTCTTCATCGAACGATGAATTTACAAGATGAGCAAAAAACCAAAAATGGCACCACGTGGAATCACGTTGAGCCAAAAGCAAGCCCCCAAATAATCCCACTGCCGTCAAGTCAAATCCAACCCGAGTTGTTGCTGTTATGTGCCATTGAATCGGCTCTCACTCACAGTGAGCCTGTATAGACAGAAGGAAATGCCGCCCAGTCCTGTGCCATCCTCCCAGTTGGCCTTATGTTTGACCCCTTGTCATGGCCACTGTGTCAATCCATTTTGAGGGTCTCTCTTTTTCTCTGACCCTCTACTTTGCCACCCATGATGCTCTCTCCCGATAACGTGTCCAAAGAACACAAGACAAAGTCTTACCCAACTTGGAAGAAGCTATTTTGGTAGTCTGTGGTACTTTCCATAGTCTTCACTAACACAGTCATTCAATCACGTCAATTCTGACTCCTGGGGAATGCTAAAAGCCAGAGAAGAACTGCCCCTTAAGATTTCTGAGGATATAAGTCTTTACAGGAGTAGACAGTCTCTTCGTTCTCCCATAGAGCAGCCTGTGCATTTGAACCAACCTGGGATTAGGTTACCCCTTCATACCACCACGACTCCTGGGTAAAGTAGAGAGCCAGTGAAATCTGAGGATTTCCTCAATGAGAGGGATTGACATGACGGTCATCACAGATTCAAACATTCTAAGGACCATGAAGCTGGAAGAGGACCAGGCAACATTTTTCCCCCATAAGGTCATCATCTTGGCAACAAGGAATAATAATCGTGTAAAAATGCAGGCCTATCTTGTGCAGGTCTTGCCCACGTTTTTAATGAGCATACAAGTTACCTGGCAGTGGTAGTATTATGTATTAGATGGATAATTATAAGACCAGCAATTTAAATATACCAGGTGCTCCATAGAAGAGAGCCGTTGCTTGATACACGAAGACTTAAAGTCGAGAAACCCTACAAAGGGTTGCTATGAGTCAGAAGTGTCTCTATGGCAATGGACTGGGTAGTATGCTAGTTTGAGTAGACTAGAGAAACAAATTCATAAGCACATGTATGTGTACAAGAATTGTATATATAAGAGCAACTGTACATTAAGAAAACATCCAGATAGAATTCTCCAGAATTCTCTGGAGAAAGTCATGCCCCCACAGAGGTCTTATTGGCTATCTCTAGATTGATAGACTCCACCCTTACACTCTTTATCCTCAAATGACACCAGATTAGGTGACTGCCACAGGTAGGTACACGTTTCCTTAGGACTTTGTTAAGATATTCACTTAGTCAAGAGCTTTGGGGAGGGGCTTGAGAATTTCTAAGTGATGCTGACTCTGCTGGTCCACGGACCACACTTTGAGTATCAAAGTCTAAGATCACACCATTCCTACTACACATGAAGATGGCCCTGCCCAGCCACTGTCATCTATCATTTCAGGAAGGCATCAGAGTAAATATCAGCTGGTCTATAGCACACATTTCTGCAAGGCACAGGCTGCCTCTGCTTGGAGTAAAGAAGACAGCTGCCATTTCTGAAGGGTTTCCTCTTTTTCAGGGTGCGCACATACTTGCACCCTAACAACACTTACATTGTCATTGCTAGTGACTGTAAAGCTTAAATGCGAGAACCCAGTCTTTGAGTTGCTCAATGACTTGCCCCAAGTCACACTGCTAGTAGGCAGCAGAACCAAAAGGCAAATGCATCTGTCTTTCACCAGAACCCCATGCGTTTTTCTCTGCTGATCCCACATCTCTACAGCTCTATCTCTCAGGCAGCAGCACATAGGAGAGAGGCCACTGTTGCTAAGAGCACTGGCCTTGTGATGATTTTCTTCATCCATCACATGGTTGCCTCTGCTTGGGGGAAATCACAAAGAAAATTGTGAACAGAACAGGGGCCACCTTCACCTCTCATCAGCCCACAGTGGGGCTTTAAGGATCTTTCATCCCCATAGACTTTCAACTCAGAAGTATTAGATCAACAAACCAAACCAAACCAAACTCGCACCATCCAGTGGATTCTGACACATAGTGACCCTGTAAGTCAGGGTAGAAATGTCTCTGTGAGTTTCTGAGATTGAAACTCCTTATGGAAATAGAGAACCTTGTCTTTCTCCCTCGGGTTAACTGGTGACTTCAAACTGCAGACCTTGTGCTTAACAGCCCAATGTGTAACCTCTATGCCTCTCAGGCCCCATGGCAAAGCTCGGGGGGTGAGGTCACATAAGGTCCAGTACTGATCCTGTGAGACAGAAGACACCCCTGAGCTTCCTCACTTGCATCCCTGTCTCTCTCCTCAGATTAGGAAAGTCCACCCATCTAGCTATAATGGTAGGAGCCCTTACCCTCCTTCCCTCTTGCTCTTCTCCCAGGACTCCACAAGGCCAGTGGTAGGAGGAAGGGGTGTGGCGTGGAAGGAAGCACAGGTTTTGTGGATAGATCTGGACTGAAAGCTCAGCCTCACCCTGGGACGAGGGTCATCATCCTTGGGACGTTGGACAGGGAATGGATGCTTTCTCACACTACAGCTTCCCCTTGAGTGAAAAAGGTGAGGACGCCTATCTAGCATATCTTCTTGAGAAGATATGATTATGCCTTTCAAATTCCTATGTTAGGGGTCAGCCCCACAGTGCTCACTGCCACGGAGCCCATTGCCACTCATCACGACCCTATACAACAGGCAGGAACTGTCCCAGTGGATTTCTGAGACGACATTTTTTGGGGGGAGTAGAAATGTCATCTTTGCTGACCTTGACGTTGGCAACCCTACACAGAACCCATTGTGTCATCAACAGGCATCCTAAAATGTTCTGGATGAGTACTCATAAAGGACTAGACAGCACCTCACTTTATTGCGCTTCTTAGAAATTGCTGTATTCACAGTCCTCAGTTTGGTGGCCTCCCAGCATCATGCAAGACCCTTGGTGCCCTGTGTCCAACAGCATGCACTCAATTTGTGTCTCTGTGTTAGCCTCATAGTATTTCAAATGTTTTCTTCATGCTATTAAACGCTGTTGCAGTTATATAATCTGGCATGAAGTGTAGCCTGACAATCAGGTCATATGCTGATGACCTCGTTTAGAGTCACAATGGAGGTAAATAGCTCACTGGTGGCCAGATACACTCACTCCCTGTGAGATATTCCTGATAACAAGCCTGATAGAGACAGAGCCCTGGTGCGGGAAGAGCCACTTGGAGACCTTCACCAACACTGAGATGCTTCCGCCACCTCTGAATCCACAATATTCTCCACCCATTGGCCTGTGATCTTCCTCCATTCAGTGCCATTGCATGGCTGCATGAGTCTGAAGAGGAATTTATGGACTACTACCAGCATATGGGGCAACATCAGGCTTGTGGACTTGGTCTAGAATGAGCTGGGATTTTTCATGTAAAAATGCTCTTTGATATAAAGTTCTCTCTTTCACAGAGATTAGTGTCCATGAATTTGTTTCTCTTGTCAACTTGGACTAGCACATACACTTCATAGACTGCACTGTATTAAGGATCTTACTCTATGGGGAACCCACTCTTCAGTGTGTGACTCGTGTAACAATCTCTGCTTGGTAGCAGTGCTCCGCAAGCACACTCACTCCTAGAAAACCCACCTCTGCTTGGGAAGTCTCTTTAGTTGCATCAGTCAATTCCCACGCCAAGGAAAGCCCAACCATCCTCTATAGTCGGGGTTCCCAGGGTCACCTGGTCACTTTCCTACTTCACTGATTCAGTCCCACACGGGTAGACCAGCATGAGCGAGAAAGCACTCTGGCCCTATATGATATGTTTGATCATTGTGAAACCCTCACTCCTTTGCCATCAAGTCCATTTTGATGTGTGACAACCCCACCAGCAGAACTACCCTTCACAGCTGTAATCTTAATGGACACAAATCACCAGGCCTTTCTTTCGTGGTACTGCTGGGTGGATTTAAATTGCCCGCTCACAGGTAAGCTGTCAGGTGCAACCTGTGTTCCAGTGAAGATATTCTGAAGACACGCTCATCTGAGAGCCTTTTGAGAATTATATATAAGGGATGAGTGAAGTCATCTCTGACAGCCAGGCCTTGGGCAGCTGGAGAGGGTGTTTCCCTGGACAATAGAAGGGGCATCTGTAAGCATCCTCACACTCTGGATAAGAGATCCCTAAAGCAAAAATTAATACCCAAACCCACTTCCATGAAGCCAATTCCAACTCATAACCATCCAATTCCTTTGTGTGAGTGGGTCTCCTAACCCCAAGGTCAGCAGTTTGAACCCTCCACCCAACCCACAAAAGAAAGATGAGGACTTCTGCTCTTTTAAAGAGTTACAATTTAGGAAACCCATAGGGGCAATGCTATTCTGTACAACAGGGTCACCGTGAGTCAGAATTGACCAACGGCAGTGAGGTTTTTTGGTTCAGAGAACAGAAGTCTTTGCCAAAGCAGCCAGCCTCATCTTTCTCCCTCAAAGTGACTAGTGGATTTGAATAGCATATCTCGAAGATTGCAGTCTAGGTTTCCCCCATAACACCACCAGGGCTAAAAGAACCACGACGAAAAGAAAATTACATGATTTATGGGTGCTCTGCTGTCTAGGACTTGATTAAGACTTTGGTATGACATGTTCAACCACTGTTTTTGAAGGAAGGCTTTGTTATGAAGGATTTGGGGGAAAGGGTTGAGGGCAAGTACCTCTTAAACACCTGTGTGGTACACAGCTTTTAATCTACAGCAATGATAAAGGCCATAAGAATACACCATGAACTCCAAGTGTGGAGTCTGGAGCAACAGCTAGTCAGCAAAGATGGAAGACCAGTGTGGGGTCCAGGAAGAGAAGCAGACCTCGGCTTAGTTATCAGACCCTTCCCCCCCCCGCCCCCCACGGAAGTCCCCGAAGGAGCTGCTATACTCATTCTCAGGGAAGGGCTGAGAACCTAGACCTTTAGGCCATCAGTGCTGCTTGGAAACCCATGGAAGGGTTCAGCCTTCTAAAAGCCACTTCAGGTCTACCACTGAAGACACTGAGACCAGCCAAGAGACAGCCAAGAAGGTCAACAAACTCCCAAGCATTCTTAGGTCACACAAGAACTTTTAAAAACTAGTCTGTTCAGTGACGCCTAAAAAAAAACTAGTCTGTTAAAGGATGATAGTTGCTCTTTCTTTAACAAATATGTATTTACCACAATGCAATTTTGTTTGGGAGTAGGGGTTGAGGTTATTTTTGTTCTAGTTGTAGTACCTTTTTTTTTTGAGGTGCTGGGAGTTTCTTCAGGAGCTCTGGCCACACAGTGGTTATATGCCCAGGAGAAAGAAAGAGCAAAGTACTTCCTTAAAGATTTACTCAAACTCACTCATATCATCAAGTTGACACCAACTCAGAGCAATGCTCTAGGTCAGGGTATACCTACCACCGTGAGTTTCCAAGGCAATATCAGGCCTAGCCAGCACCATCTTTCTCCCTCCGAGTGTCTGGTGGTTCAGAATTTCTGACCTTGAAGATAACCTTAAGCCCAATGCATAACCACAAAGCCATCAGTGCTCCTATTATGATTTAGTGCCTTCTTTGACTCTGGCAGTTCTACTCTGTCCCTGTGAGTCAAAATGACTCCATCTCAATGGGTTGGGTGGGACATGTCTTGGGGAGGGTTGTCTTGGATGGGCTTGTCCCAGAGTCAACTAGGTCTGATAGTCAGAGTGCTTCTGCAAGTAGAGTTGGGGAGGGTTCTGGGTAAGAGAGAAAGGTGAGGAGGTGGTGGGGAGGGAGGGAGAGAGAGGCTGAAGCTTGCCATGACAAGTAGAGTAACTTTAACCCTACCAGTACTGATGCCCCCTGGTCAGATGTAGCTCCTCTAAATAGGACTCCCCCTTCTTTTGTCCTGTGCCCTGCTAGCCACACTCTTCTTTCTCCCCACAGGTGTCAGTGAGCTCTTGGTGCCATAAAGAACACAATTCCTAAACTGCAAACCAGGGAAGCCAATTCCAGTCTTCATTTTGCTGTGGCTGTTAAATGCTAAAGGCATTGCTCTGTTCCTCTATGATACAGTCTATTCTCCTGGCTTGAAACTTCTCACACATGGGCTATTCCTCTGCATTCTCCTTCCCAACGCGCGTGCACACACACACACACACAGACACACACACACACATCAGAGGTAGTCCACTTTGGCTGCACAGATGAACCATCTAGGGAGGTCTTAAAAATGAAATGACACCTAGAATTCAACAGCAGAGTTTCTGAGCCCATTGGTCAGGGGTGCGCCCCAGACTTTGCAATGTTCAAAAGCATTACAAGTGATTCTAAGATGCAGCCCAGAGGAAAGGCACTTCCCTGGATCCATGAAAAGCTACTTGGCAAGGACACAAAGGTGCCCAAGGTTCGCAACACTGACTACACACTGGAATCACCAATGAGCTTTCAACACTCCCAGGGACCCACCCCAGACCAAAGAAATCAGAATCGCTATAGGAGAATAACAGGTATCAGGGTTTTTGTAAAATTCCCCGATGACTCTAATAGGTAGCTAGGATTGGAAACCACTAGTACAGACAATGGCATGGCCAGCAAGCAATCACAGAGGAACTGATGGTTAGCTGACAGCCGTGGGGGTGAACACAGAAGAATGAGGAAATCCTCTCCACTTACACAGACACAACAATGCGGAGGCTTCCTTTCACCCTCTGATTCTACTCTATCTATTGGACTCTCCTTTCCCACTGTTAGTTGGTTACCTGCCTGCCAATATTTGTGCATAGGCTCTAAGAGTTTACAGTCAATAGAAATCCCACCTGCAGACTTAAACAGGGCTATTACCTGGTACAATGTTGGCCTGATTGCTTCTGTATTGCAGAATGATTTTATCTGCCGGCCTTTCACTCCATCAGTCTGTAGGAAAGGAGTGAGCCCAGAAAACTCAGTGCAAGTTAACAAGCCTGGCTGAAGACATTTATTTGGTGTTTCTGAGCATCCAACTGCCTCTACTGTGAGGCCATTCCTAATACTTGAGATCATGACTACCAAATTGTACACACACACACACACACACACACACACTTGAAAGGACTTTTTTTAAGGTTGGGAGAAAAAGGAATTAAAAGATGATGAAAATAGTTGCATTTTCTCACAAAATGTTAAAGCCCCCTCATATGTATGTGTGTGTTATTTGTTGTTTAGTTGCTTTAGAGTCACTGCTGATTCATCTCACAGCAGGGGACACTGACCTCACCCCATCCGCAGTGTTGCTATGTGTGAGTCCATTGTCACAGACACCAGGTCACTCCGTCTCATCCAGGGTCTTCCTTTCCTTTGCTAACCCTCTCTTGGCCAAGAATCAGGTCCTTCCTCACTAACTGCTCTCTTCTGACAACATGCCTATATTGATGGTAACAAATGCTTGGAATCCTCTGTTTTGGAAATACACTTGGAATTAGATTTATTGCCCAATACCTCTTTACAACGCTGAAAAGCAACAAATGTACAAATGTGCTTGACACAATGGATGTATGGGTGGATTGTGATAAGAATTGGACGAGCCCCCAGTTTAAAAAAATATGTAAATACACAATATATGTATGGATATATTGTGATTAGAGCTGTATGACCCCCCAATAAAATTATTTAATTAAATATGGAAAGGCAAGAATGTTACTTTGAGGACTAAGGTGTACTTGACTAAGGTGTGCCATGGTGTTTTCCATGGTGAAGAATATGACAGCCACAGGCTGTCAAGGAACAATCTGTCTTGAAAGAAATATAATGAGTCCACTCCTTAGAAGCAAGAATTTTGAAACTTTGCCTCATGGTCTTTGGACAGATTGTCGTGTTACCAGTCTGTGGAGAAGGACATACTCAGTTCTTTTGGAGGACCATGGGAAAGTAGCAGGGCATGGAAAAAGAGAAGACCTTAGACAAGATGGATTAAAGTAATGTCTGCAACAATGCGCTCAAATATAATAGCAATTGTGAAGCTGGTTGCAGGAGGTGTTTTGTTCTGCCCTACATTGGGACACTGTGGCAGTCATGCATGCACTTATGTCAATTTCAGGACTGGGAGTCTAGGGGTGGAGTCTAGCCTGTCCATCTGGAGATAGCCAATGAGACCTCTCTGTGTGGGCATGGCTATCTCTGAGAATTCTGGGAAATCTCACATATTTCTCCCCCTTGGAGATTCTTTACTGACAAGACACAAGACTCAGTCCCTGTGAAAAATTGCAGCCAACCAGACGCTGATGGAACCAGACCTCTCAAGCTGGAAAAGCCACGTCAAGATCCCTACCAGTAATGAAATGCTTCTACCATCACTGGATAAACAACACTCTGCACCTACTGGCCTGTGATTGTCCTGGCATCGTTGCATGTGCTTCATGAGTCTGAAGAAGACTTTATAGACTGGTATCAGACATATGGGCTAACATCAGACTTATGACCTTGGACTGGACTGGGTTGGGATGCTTTCTCAACGTTCCACTCCTCTTGTATATAAACCTCTCCCATACACACATGTGCACGTTGGTGAATTTGTTTCAGACACATAGGTGCCTAATAACATTTTTTTAATGTCTGTTGTTTGTTGTTAGTTATCATCTAGTTGGCCTGTCACACTGTGGCTACTCCATGCACCACAGAATACAGGCTGACTAGTCATGCCCCACCTCTGTGATCACGGATGGATCGGACCACTACGATTCACAAAGTTCTCAGAGGCTGATTTTCAGAAGTCGGTCTCCAGTCATTTCTTCTGTTTGAGCCTGGAAGCCCTGCTGAAACCAGTTTGGCCTCAGAGGAGCATACTACCTTCCACAACAGAAAGGTATGAAGTATAAGGTGCATGGGCTAGGACTCGGAACCAAATCTCCCATGGGAAAGGCAAGAATTATACCACGAATAGCTTCACTTGTGCAGAACGGCTCAATTGCCTAGTCATCACAGGTAGCAAGGGGGACATTTAGTAATGTATTCTGCTTTGTTTGTTTGTTTGTTTGTTTTTAATTAACATATGGTGCTAAAACCCAAGGTACAGATACAAAGAAATAAAGATTAAGGAGAAACACAAATATTTCAGATGACGCAAAACCACTAAGGAAACACTAGAAGAATTCAAATGGCCTTTCCCTGTTGAAGAAGAATCCCTGGTGGTATAGTAGATTGCGAGTTGGACTTCTTACCACAAGGTTTAGCAGTTGGAATCCATTCCATGGAGAAGGATGAGACTTTCTATTCTCATGATACGTTACAGCCTTGGAAGCCAACAGAGACAGTTATACACTGTAGGATGGCTGTAAGTCAAAATCAACATGCTAGCTGTGCATTTGGGTTATTTGGTTTACCCCTTCTGAATTCCTAGCTTTTTAACTCATCCCCATTAATCTTACAGTCACTTTTGTTTAAATTCCCTGAATCACATACAAGACAGCTCATTTCTCCTTTATTAAACACGAAGGGTTAGCTTATGAACTTTGAAAGCTCCTTGGATTTCCCATTATCTGAACCTTTCTTATTTCCTCATGTTCATTCCACTACTTAATCAACTTTTCCCACAGGATAGATGGCAAAGGGGGAAAAGAAGTTTCTGGAAGTGACTGCTGCTCTTCTATGAGGTGGATAGCCTGCAAATATTAATTAAATTAAATTGGAAAATTATCATTAGTATTGGAATACAATTATACATGGGTAAGTAAAAAAAATTACTACATAGTCATAGAAAGCTTTATGAAACAAAAATATCAAATGGTGATCCTGTGTCCTTTGGGAAAATCTATCAAGATCATCTCTTTTGAACTTCCACACACATACCCCCAAATCAGTATAGCCTTCTGAGCTGACCTTTCTAGAATTCAACTGATCCAGAGAATCCTCAAAAATGACAATTTCAATTAAATCTTAGTATCTGAACAGTGCTGGCAAATCCAAGACTCTTCCACAGTTACAGTGCAGTCCACACAATCGCCTTCACTCACTTCAATGAAACTTAGAAGACCGATGAAAAGGTCTGTTCTTTGACCTATCTGACCTTGACACAATGTTTGTGATACCCATTGAGCTGAAAGTCTGAGAAGGCTTACATAGTCACTCAAAATTAAAAATGCCATGTAACACGGACAGTTACCTGTCCTATAATATTGTTGTGAGTCAGAAGTGACTTAATGGTGGTTTTAGATTTTTGCAGTTGTTGTTGTTGCAGTGAAAAGTTAAAAAAAATACATTAGCTATAGTGATATTTTTTACATACAAATAAAAGTGTAACCACACAAGTCTTCTTTAGATAAGTCTTCCTTAAGCACACCAGCCTGTGTGAGCCAAGAAATGTTAAGTAATAAAATCAAAATCCAAAGGAGGGAACAGTATCAGACCTTGATTTTTGAATTCTTTGGTGTGCTATGGATGACAGTGGAAACTTCAAATCCATTTGGTGGGTCCCCATATAGATTAAACCGCCAGTAAATTCTCTCTAACCATAATTCACCCTCAAACTAAGATAGTCTTGCTACCAGAAAATAGACTTGTAACCAGGGAGCATGGTGAAGCCTTCTGTGGCAGTGGTAGTTAGGCTAAAATGTAGTACTAAACATTTGACCTCTCTTTTAACCCATTAAAACCCTGTTTTAAATGTTTTCTGCTTCTGTGTGATTGAATTTTTTTCTGTTTTATCTTGTCACTGTTAATGTTTTTCCTGCCTGATTCCTGTTTGTGTTTTATATGAAATCCAGAATAGATAAATCTATTGAGACAGAGACCAGATTAACAATTACTTGGGGGTGGGGCATGGGAAGATGGAGGAAAATGGGAAGCTAATGAGGGTGAGAAAAAAATGTTCCGAAATTGATTGTGGTGGTGATGATTGCACAGTTTTTCTTAATATGATTGAAGAATTAATGGTGTGGGATATGAAAAAAAGATGCCAAACCACCTAAGATCCTAACTTCAATAGCTCTCCTATCAGAGGTAACACCACAATCTTCTTCTATCAGTTTCTGGAGTTCAGCCACAGTATCTTCATTCATAAGGGTTCACAGTCTTCCCTCTCTCGACTGATCTTTGAAATCTTCCCAACATTACTTGAAATATGTGACCCATCTAAAACGTATAGTTTTATGTGGGGCAGTGTTCCGTAAACATCGTGCAAAACTTCCATGATTTGAGAAGATAGATGTCCACTTGAGGTTTGGATTGAGATTCTAGATTAGTCTTGACCTCATTGTTTTTCATAGCACAAAAAATATATACATTTAGGGCTGAGCCCTGGTGGTGTAGTGGTTGAGTGCAGGACGATGGCCCACTGCGCTGGCAGTTCAAATCCAACGGCAGCTCTCCAGGAGCAAGGCTGGGCCTCCTACTCCCACTAGGGGGCAGTGATGCCCACAATATATATACCTTTTAAGACTGGGCTTTCAACCATAAGGTTGGCAGTTCAAATCCACCAGCTTCCCAGGAGATAGCTGAAGTTCTGTTCCCACCAAACCTCGGAAATCCTGCCTCGGGTCACTAGAAATTGGAATGGGCTCAACAGCTTACTTTAAGGAGACTAAGATCCATGGACCAATGGATTACTGATAGAACTTGCTGGCAGCCCCATTTAATCATGTTTTGTTTGGAATGAACTTGTGCAGGTCTGAACTGGGAGCAATTCTCTCTTTTTTTTTTAATTTATTCTTATAATTAATTCCAAATCCTCACAAATGGACTAAGAGGCAACATCACAATAAATACAGAAAAGAGTGAAGTTGTCGAGGATTTTAACTTTCTGGGATTCACCATCAATGCTCACGGCAATCCCAGTTAAGATCTCAAAAGCGATACTGGCGTAGGTCAATGGGTTGCCTAAGACCTCTTTTGAGGTCATTAAGGAAAATGCCTGAGACCCACCACTCTGACTTCTCGACTGCAGAAACATGGGATAGTTTCCAGAAACTTAAAAAAATAACAATCTACATAGAAGCTACACAACACCAAAGAGGGGGTTAAAGATTCATAGGGAGAAAAGAGCAAGCTAGAAAGTACCGGCACAACTTCTCCTCATTATTTACACTTTCTAAGCTCTTAAATTTACTTTCTTAAGCATAAAACCCCATCTTCGTGTGCATGGATGTTTGCCCTGCCTGTGGATGCAACGTTTTCAAGACATCTGTTGCAAGAAGCTCTTCCTCGGAGTAGAACGTTCTGATCTGCTCCAGTTGTGCGGCACGCTCGCCTTGGCAAAGCCTCAGAGGAAGAAGAAAGTCATTAGATTTGAATTTCAGGATCCCACCAGTGGAAATTGCTGTTTAAAAATGTTCCTCGCTTCTTGGAGAAGGATTGGAAACTTTTATTTTTCCAGATTGGGAAGGGGAAAGAGAGTTTGAGGGATTTTTTTCAGGAAGAAAGGGGGAGAATGGAAAACCAGGAGAGAATAACCCCTGCCTGTTTGCAAGCCAGGTACATGGCAGTCCATTTCATTAATTCTCACTTGTTTCTTCTGCACTGCTGGAGCAGTGACCAGCCACCATGCAACAAAGCTCACAGTAAGAACCGGGGTGGCCCAGGAAGGATAGTTGCAGGTCCCTGCTAATTCCCTACCTAATCAAAGCTGTGATGGATACGATGACAATGAAAGACAAAGAAACTCAGTTGGTCTTTAATAGATATTTTCATTAAATTCTCCCTTCCAGTGTATTGTTATTGCATCCAGCACTTGGAAGCATTTCCATCACTGAAGAATTTTCTTCCTGGAAACTTCCTGGGTACAAGTGTGGTGAGCTTGCACCGATCGTTGAGGCGGGATCTCTGAGATTAGCATCCCTAATTACAGGTTCTATTATTTAACCAGAGAATTCACCAATTCAAATCATCTCAAAGATGTACTGAGAATATGCCATACAAGGAGATCTGTGATTTTGCAAACCTAAATACACAAATGAAGGCAAATACTGTTTTATAATAAACTAATTAGGAACTAGAAGAGGCCTAATGAACTCGGAGAACATATATTTACATTGACACAGAGAGAGAAAGTGAGAACTCCGAGCGTTTGCAGAATGATTCTAAGAAAACATCTCTGAAATTCGACGGCATGTGGGTTCCTAAATACTGTTGTGCTATGTAAAACCCTCACAACCTAAACCCCACAGCTTAGGGAGAAAACGGGGTTCGGGCCTCACTGCTATGGGGCCCAATTCATAAGAACCCGGTAGAACTATCCCTCTGGGGTTTCTGAGACTATAACTTTATGGAAATGGAAAGCCTCCTCTTACTCCTGTGCCTTGCAGCTGGTAGAGGAGTGCACGCATGTGTTACGTGGCTATGAGAGACATGTCTGAGAGAGCGTCTAACAGTTCATGGAAAACATGCTATTAACTTTTAAGTTCATTTTTCCATGACTCGTCTGTAATCTCCTTGTATACCACCGTTACTGTGTTGGTTCCAGGTCACAGTGACCTTCTCAGAACTGCTCCATGGAGCGTCCTTTACTGACTTCTTTAAAGGATTCCTGGTGGCAACATATCAGCAGTTCAAAACCAGCATTCTCTCTTCAGGAGAAAGAGAATGCTTTGTGTTCTCATAAAGAGCAATAGCTTAGAGCTCTTCCCTGTCTTGCAGGGTCCCTGTGTGTCAGAACTGACTCTCTGGCAGGGAGTTTGCATTTTGTTAAGGTTGAGTTATTGGCTCCGAAACCCAAAGTTGAATGTTCTGAGTGATCTTTACTGAAACAGAGCATCATGACTATGTTCCATAATGCCACACAAAACTCAAGAGTCCACTGGCATGGAGTCAATTTTGTCTGAGAGCACCCCTGTGGATTTCCGAGACTGCAACTCTTTGTAGGAGTAGAAAACCCCGTCACTGGCTGGGTTCAAACCACCAACCACCAGGTCGCTGAATGAGCGCAAACCGCTTGCACCACTCACGAAGCTCTATCTACATGGATGCAGATCTAACTTTCCTTAAATCCCATCTGGACCGCATGTATACAAGTGAATCTTGGACAAGTGACTGTTCCCAGGATACGTGGAGGGGTAGAAAGGAGGTCATCTGAAATTGAATGGAAGGTTGTAACTCCATTTGTCATTTTGTGTGGGTGTAGCTAATAGTACACCAGGTGAACTGACACAGCTGGCAGATATGTGAGGTGCATGTATTTTGTGTCTTCCTCAGAGGCTCGGGTTAGCAGGGTTCAGGTTTTAGCATTCACCAGGGGTTTCTTATAACAAAATTGCTCCAAAGCCAATGGAAAATTCTCGGTATGCTTGAATTGTGCCTAACATATCAATCAATCATGTTGGAACAAGTCTTGAGATAAAACATTAGAGTGGAACTCCTTGTAATGCATATGGTCTAGTGTTTTGCCAAACAATGCCCTCCCTCCCAGACCACAAAGCTTATCAATCACTTTGTCTAGGAAATCCAAAGAAATAAAATAGTCACACCCAAGAAGAGTACTTGTGGTTTCAAAATAAGAACAAATGTAACATTGTGCACTACAATCGGCCTTTACCAAAAGGTGCGTGCCCCCCACCTCCATCTCCAGCAATAGGTTCAGTATTTCACCAGCATATTCAGAAACAAGACTTAAAGCGTCCCTCTGGATCTAGAAGATCCCTGGGTGGTGCAGATGGATTGTATTCAAGTACTGAGATTGGCCATTCAAACCCATCCAATAAAGACCCCAGCCAAAGAAAACCCCCAGGACCCATTCTACTTGTGATCATACTGAGTCTCCAGGAGTCTGAATCAACTCAACAGCAATAGGCTCTTTGTTTCTTTGATTGGGTTGAGTTAGTGGATTTCTCTTCCCCCACATGGAAAAAAAAAAAAAGGTCTCCTCTCTCTAACGATGAGCACTGTCCTACTCAATGAGTTTGTAAAGCTCCCCCTCAACTTATCGTCCCATCACACACTGAAGGAGGGAAGGCGATGTTAGTATTTCTCCCATGTCTCTTCCTTTCACCTGGCTGCCATTTGTTCTGCTCTTCAGACACAAATCCTCATCTGCCTTGATTTCTCTCTTTCACATGATCACCTCATAACCTGACATGGCAACAAGCTGTCAAAGCAGACTCCCTTTAATATTTATGTATGAACATAACTCTCCCCCAAACCACCTTAATTATTGACCCTGAGTAAGTGCACATTAAGTAATATGCCAATGGGTGGCAGAGTTTTTAACATGGACACATGTTTCATGAGAGTATTTCAAGTGCCTATCTGGTAGTATGATTACTTAGGGTGCTGTGAACGAATCCAACACTACCCAAACCCAGTTTTCCTGGATGGCATCAACAAGAAAAGGAGATGAGAGAGTGCAGATCATTCAGCTACTAGATGTCCTGCACACAGGTCCTCTTCCAGAAGCCGTCATTGTTCAAAGGATAGCACACCACACCAACATCGGATTGACGCTGGACCCCAAGGCCAACTGCCTCCAGATAACTCTACCAGCTTGTCTTTACCTGTTTGGCTTCATTTCGTTTCACTGCCCATAAATTATTCCAAGGGTTTTCATTCTGACAAAAGAGAAGCCAACCTTCTGCTATAAAGGCAGCTACAATTTCACTCCTGTGCCAATCTGCAGAGAGAAGAAACCCAACAGTGGGTCCCCAGTGAATTCCTCTGTGTGCCCCAGTTTCCTCAGACCCAGTAGGCTGCCACAGACAACAGACAGGATTTTAACTCTTTCTCGGCAAGTCTTCCTCATCAGCAGTCAAAATGCAGTCTGCGGCTCCCTGCTCACTCCATGTCTCACCAGGATTCTCTTTTCCCATGAAACCTGAGCAACCAACGCTAGAGTTAGCAGTAAAATGTCAGGTCTGGCCATCAGAAGCGAATTAGCATATAAGATAATTCTATGGGAAGAGAAAACATTTCTGTCAATTACAGGAACCCGCTCCACTGTGGTACACGTCGCAGGCCCCAGTTAGAATGTTCAGCTGCCTCCACTCGGAGTTCATGCGTGCGCAGATCATGGGAACCTTTTCTGGAGATTCTGGGTCTGGCTTAGGAAGGACACATTCAAACTACATTCCAGATCAATTTCTTTGAAAGTGGGTGAAATGGATCTTTTAGAAAGAAATCGAGATAAGCGAATTGGGGGTGGGGAGAAAGCGGCGTTCAGTACTGTGCATTTGCTAAGAACAGTGGGTCTAAGGGAGCATTGCTTTCGAATGGATACGTCCCAGCACTAACCCACCCCATAGTAATAGGAAGAATATCAGGAAAGGGAATCCGAATTAAAGGGAAACAGGGCTCCTTTCAGACTTTCCTGAATTTCTCACATACCAACCAGCGGTCAGTTAGGCAGGCAGCTGAACAGTTAAAAGGCTCCAGTGAACCATAAGCCCTACTCGTTATACTTAAATGGCTCCTCTCAGTATAAAGGAGGCTCTTCAATAACCATAGATCTAATTTCTGTTAATTTTATGTAACTTGAACAGAATCATTAACATTTGTGGGACCCTCTGCACAGGCAGCCTCCCTCCCTCTCTGACTCCCTTCACTTCTCCAATGAGCGTATCTCTTGAAAATTTAATTATTACCAGTGGAATTCCTGCACTAACTAAAGGCTTTTGCAATCAAATCAATAGTTGATGAAAGAGTGGTCCAAAAGAGCCATGTTAAATGCATTATCCTGCTTCCATTTCCACATCATCTGTGGGCCTCCTTTCATGACGCTACAATGGGAGATCTCAGAATAACATCACTTCCAGGGAGTTAAAATGTCTAAGTGTTATCCAGAGGTGGCTATTATATATTTATAAGGGCTCCCCTATATGCCTCTTCTGGATTTATTAAGTGCTCTGAGGATCTGTTTGGCTTATACCAACTCCCACAGACTAAGCTGAGAAAAGGAGGATGGAATACTCAATTCCATAAGTGGGGCTGGTAGGAAACTGCTTACGGATGTACTGACCACTCCAAGGAGACAGGCCAATACTCTGTGGATCCACAAGCAGAAATCCTCACTTCCCCCACTTCTTGCCCTACTCTTGCCACCCCCTCACTATTCTGCTCAAATGGAAGAGCCCAAATGCTGTGCTGTCTCTCTTTGTGCATTTCCACCTATGAAGAGTCTCCAGCACAAAATAACGTGCCTTTGGGGAGAAAGCGGTGCTTCCGTGGCGTTGTGTCCTTTGCTGTGATTGGTGGGATGGGCTTAGGTCCCTTAATTAGACTACCATTGTTGCACAAGAGATGGTTCTGTAAAGAAAGCACTTTATCCAGGCCAAGCAATAGCACGTCTTGTGGCATTTTGCAAATCCTCCCCCCATCTATGAACAGTTTTTCAACATAAGACAGCATGTCTATTTGTAAATGGTCACCTGAGTCTCCAACAAGGTGGTCAAGGAGAATTGTGGGCAGAAATTAATTAATATACTACTCGAGGACAGGCCAGAGAGAGAATTTAAATGAGCTCTCCGGGTGAACAACCAGAGTAGCCTCCTAAAGAGCTGACAGGCTGAATGGATGAGTGAGACTGGTAATAGATACGACCAGGTGTGCAAATAAGAGTCCAGGCACCCAATCAACGTGGCATAGGAAGGAGTAACACATTATCTAGAAAATTCTGCCTGCTACTATTTTTTTCTGCTAAATTGTCCAGATAATTACTTCAATCTTCCATTTCATTTTTGACTTGGAAACCTAGTCACAGGATAATAACAGTCATTGGGCAGAGTAGAAACGGGTTTGTTTATTGATTTATAGTGCTAGCTTATAACAAACAGCTCCCCTGGGCCTCGCCCTGCCCTCAAGAAGTTTTCATCTCATTGCAGCCAAAACTAAGGCTCCAGAAAACTCAGTGAACAGAAACACCAATCCATTTGAGTTGGATTCAGAGGAGAACTTTGCAAACTGAGCAGCCAGGACACTAGGGAAGTTTCACACACAGAGGCTGTTCATAGATTTCATTAGGGCGTTCTCTTCTTGCACAGGGACGAAAGTTACATAGAAGCAGGGATTGTTCCTTAGTTAAAGTAGTTATCTATGTTGAGCCCTTGTTGCGAGGGGAAATCCAAAGCTGGGTTCCTGTGAGCCTCTGGTCACACATGTGTGTCAGTCAGTCAATACACTTCCACCTTGAAGAGCATTATGTTATCTATTTTTAAAGATTAGTGATTCATTAGCACTAAATACCAGTAGCCAGCAGCACTATAAGCCAGGCAAGAACAAAGGTTATCCAACAGAAACATTTTCTCAGTAGCACATAGCACAACCTCCTTGCATTTAAGAACACAGGACATCACTTCAAAATTATGCTTGGAGGTCATTTGAAATGGTAAAGTTGCCAACAAAAAGCATGGAAAAGTAAAATTCATGCAGTTATAGACCACTAAAAGGACACTTGCTTACAATACAAGCACTAAGACAACCGCAGCTAGAAATAGGTACATGAGGCAACTCAAGTTTTCATCATCAGTGATGTACACATCCATAAATGTCCACAAAAGCACAGCAAATATTGTTTGGCTGGGTTTATTAAAGAAGCAAAACCAATTTAACTTACAAATGTATACGAAGGAACTTTATATCAAGAGAGTGGTCCATTCAGCCACAGAGGAGACAAACTCAATCTGGCTCAAGTCCATGGGTCAGGTGCAACATTAGAGGCCCTTCCCAACTCATACAACTGCCAGGACTGACACACAAGGAAGCAAGAAGATGAACAAGGAAGCAGGAAGATCACAGGCCAAAGGAGACAGTCAAGTGATTTCAAGGGCCGCACACAGCATGGCAGGTGACCAACCCATCCCAGGAGTACCAGACAATATGGCAGAGAGCCAAGAAACTAACTGCTGAATTCTTGCCAACAAGAGGAAAATAAGAAAGGAGTTCTCCATGGCATCTTGTTTATTTATATGAAGTAGGTCACAACCCCCACGGAGACATCAACAGGCTGTAACCTGAGTAAATGGCTGCCTTGCTACTCTGGGGAGCCTGGAGTTGTTTACATGACAGTAAGTCCAAACTACTGAGGATGCTGCTGCAGCCAAGCTGACACAAAACACATCACACTGGGGATGACGGCGCATTTCAGTGAATATGAGAATTTGCACATGAGGATTCACACACTGTGAGGACCAATGATATGTACATAACAGATTTAGATGGATGAGCCTGCTTAGAGTCACCAATGGTGGCCAGAGCCATCAGTCACCACAGAGAGGGCTGGCAGATCCAAGACCTGACACTGTCACAACAGGTCCAAGACCTGATACTGTCTTGTCACAACTGGTCACCTAGTCTTAGATCTTTCTTGGGACACTTGACTTTCAAGTTCATGCAGGTAGTCTCAATCAGAATTATGATGTAGTTAGAGTTCTCATGAACTGTACTTTTGTTTGTTTTTGTACATTTTATCTTTAGAAATGTGTAGTGCACACAAGGTAGGACAAAACATGCTATTATCATTTTCAGATGTTTGATTTTTGATGTACAGATCAAAATGATATCAGGTAGCAGACTATGCCTGGTCTCTAATGAAGTCTGTGCCAGTGTCAGAACTCATGGCCAATGTAGGCAACTAGACAGTGTTCACCTGTAACGACATGGGACAATTATGCCTAACAGCTGTTGCAATTTTGATTTCCATATTATGGCTGACAACTGCAAATAAAGATCAGATTTATAAAGATGGTGATGTAAAAGGCAATAATGAATTTTTAAAGCCAAAAAAGAGCTTGCAGTTTACATCAGAACAGACTTACACCTATGCTGTTTTAATAGAGGCCCTTCACAAGGCAAGGACTACCTCTACACGTTGGGATTTGCTAAGGCAAATAAAAGAAGAATAAGAGAAGAGGGATAAAACCTGTGATGTAAGCTGGTGCGCAATTCTTTTCAGGACAGCTGTGGTTTTACAAAGAAATGTAATGAGGAAGCAGAGCCTCAGGAGGCTGTGTGATTGAACCAGACAGGTTGGGTTTCAGACTCTGCTCTACTCCGTGTATTCTCTGTGGCAAATTTAATTTCCTCCTGCCTCTATTTTCTTATGTAGAAAAAAATATTACTGTAAAGCTACTAATTGCCATTATTTCTCCTATTGTTGTTGTTGTTGTTGTTGGGCGCTAACAAGTCTCTTCCAACTCACGGCAACCCTCTGAGCAATGGAACAAAGCCTTGCTTAACCCTGTGCCATCTTCACACCCATTGCTATGTTTGATCTCCATTTTCTCCATGGAAGGTCTTGGCCATTTTACCAAGCATGATGTTACTCCCCAGGGACTGGTTCCTCCTGATAACATGTCTAAAGTACATGAGACAAAGTCTTGTCATTCACACATCTAAGGAACATTCTGGTTTCACTTCTTCCAAGACAACTGTGTTCATTCTCCTGGAAGTCCATGGTCTAGTTAATATTTTCCATCAACACCATCATTCAAAAGCATCAATTCTTCTTAAGTCTTCCTTATTCACTGTCTAACTTTCATATGCAATTAGGAGGCCAGTGAAATCACCATGGATTGGACCAGACTCACCTTCATCCTCACATGGTATCTTTGTTTTTCAACATTAAAGCAGTCTGTTAAAGAAATTGGACATTGAATGAGGAAGACCCGAGAAAACCTATGCATCTGCATTATGATACTAGTGAAGAATATTGAAGATACTATGAGTAACCAAAAGAATAAACAAACTTGTTTCGGAAGGAGCATAGCCAGAATGCTTCTTAGAAATGAGGGTGATGAGATTTCACCTTATGTACTCTGGACATGTTATTTGAAGAGACCGGCTCCTGGAGAAGAACATCATGTTGATAAATTAGAAGGCCAGTGAAAAAGAGAAAGCCCTTCGACAAGATGGGTTGGCATGGTGACTACAACAATGAACTTAAACATAGCAATCATGAGGTTGGCTCAGTACCATTTGGAACTAACTCAAAGGCACCTAACAAGAAAAACAATAACAGAAATTTTCCCAATACAGCATTTGATTTGCTGACTGCTACTTCACTGACCTTGATTACCGATCCAAGGAAAATGAAATTGTTGACAGCTTCTTTTTACCGGCATGTTGCTAATTAGTCCATTTGTAAGGTTTTTTAATCTTTTTTATAGTGAAGGGTCATCCAGATTAAAGACTGGTCTGTACTTCAAGTACTTTCAGATTGTAGTATGTAGGGTTGTGTCATCTCCATATTGTAAATTGTAACTGAACTTTCCTCCAATCCTGATGCCAGTCTTTTTCACATCATCCAGCTTCTCTAATCATCTGTTCAGTTTACAGTATCATAAAAAGAGTCAACCCTGGCGTACACTTTCCTGAAATTTCGATCATGCAGTGTCTTCTTTTTCTGTGTAACTGCCCTTTGGTCTAAACATGGGCTCCTCCTGAGTTCCACCTAATGTTCTGCAATTCCCATTCTTCCCAATGTTATCCAAAATTTTCTGTGATCAATACAGTCAAGTGCCTCCACACAGTAAATGAAACAAGTAAACATTTCTGGAATTGTCTACTTTCATACCATCAGCTTACATGATAAAATAATAATAATGATGAAAGAATGAGAATTAAGCAATTTTCACAGAGCCTAAAACAGAGAACATCCAGCTAGAGTAGTTACACAAATTCTACTATTTGTGTTGCCAAGCAATATTTGAAGCTAAAAGCGATACCAGAGGTAGAAGTAAGTAGAAACATAGATTTTCAGAAAAATTGACTCTTGCAAATATTTTGCATAATTTCTGATGCAGAAGAAAACCAAATCTTTTGGACACAGATCTGGTCAAATCAGAGTAACAAGGATCATTGTTAAGAGCACAGTAGGGCCCCTTAGAAGCCTCCTTGCAGAAAACATTTAAATGCTTCTTTTTTCCTCTCCCACCTTGTATATTCGGTTGTGCAGATACATGGACAAAGTAGACAAAAAGTTTTATGCAGTTGCCCAAGGCCATTCTTTGAAAAGAAGAGGAAGAAAAGAAGCTAGCTGACAGAGTAAATGCCAACTCTTTGCAACCCAACGGGGTTGAACTGCCTCTGTCAGTTTCTGAAACTGTAATTCTGTAAAGGAGCAGAAAGGCCCATCTTTACCCCCCAGGGCAGCAGGTGTTTTCAAACTGCTGACCTTGTAGATTACAACCCAATATGGAACCATTATGCCACCTGTGCCCCTCTATGTACAGGAGGCCATTGGAAAGACATGGTTTCAGCCAAGCACACCTCATTCATCCAAGCAGCACCTTTGCTCTCCGGAACTTTAAACAGACTTTTTGCAGCAGATTTGCCCAATGCAACATGTCATTTGAAGAAATCTCAAATCAGAAATATTGGGGGTTTACCCAGCAAACACAAAAGAAAATGTCTGCTATCATTTTTGCAGTCAATCTTAAGTAAGGTGAGTTACATAATTTGAGATAAAGTTGAACCTTAATGAGATAGAACACAATGTGTACCACAGTCACTTATGGCATGTAAACACACACAATCTCCCTAAGGAGAAAAGAAATGATAAATCTGTAGTGCCTTGGAAAACATCATGTACGCTGTCAGTGATCAATTTAGATGGGTGATAGATAGCACCACCCTATTTGTAGTCTGTATTCATCAAAATTTTCTCAGAGAGAGAAAGAAGAGAATCATAATTGAGAGATGTCATTAATTATACATCTCATCTTATTTAGAAATAGACATGTTAGTGCCTAAAGTGAAATGTCTAAGTAAAATACATTTTATAAAGCCTTTCATTTACAAATGGTTGTGCATCTATTGTTCACTGAAATTTCAAAGAGAATTTGCAAATGAAAAAAAATGGAACTCAAAGAAAGTTAGGACAGGCCCTGCTCAGTGGTTTATAACTCCATAGGGTGATGACCCCAAGTGTGCAATTCCTTGCCTGGTTCTGTAGTGTGGACACAGTGTTCTAGGTGCAGGAAAACCAAGACTGTGGATGAGAGAAAGAGCCCCGATGGTGTAGTGCTTAGGAACTGGTATGCTAGCTGCAAGGTCAGCAGTTTGAAACTGCCAACTGATGTGTGAGGGAATGATGAGGCTTTTGACCCCTGTAAAGAGTTACAGGCTAAAAAACTCACCGGGGCAGTTCTGCCCTATCCTACATAGTCACTATGAATCACCATGGACTCGATGACAGTGATTTTGTCTTGGTTTGGTTTGGTTTGGTGTGTTGTGGTTTGATTTGGTTTCGTTTCGTGCAGTTTGCTTTGCTTTCCTTTTTTTGCTTTGGGCTATGAGGGCCCCCACATTTCTGTCGAGATAGTCAATTCAACAGCCAGGAACATCCCACATGCTGCAAAGCATGAGATCACTGGATACACTTACCCACTGACAGACTTGCTTGGTGATGGAGAAGGGCATGATATATGAGTTCTAAAGAGCTCTCGGTACCAGACTGAGTCATTCCCTTGGGATTTATATAAGTAACTGAAAGGTCTGTGTTTGCTTTTTTAACTGGGTGATGATGTTGTTCTATATATATGATGCCTCAAAGAGCAGAGTCCTCAGTGGTGCAAATAATATCCACAGTTGCTAACCAAAAGTTGAAGGTTCAAGTCCACCCTAAAGTGCTTTGAAAGAAAGCCCTGGTCATTTAACTCTGAAAAAATAATCAGCCATTGCCACCAAGTATTGAGGACAATATCCCCACTCAGAACATCCAATGCACAGAGAGGACCATATGGCCAGCCCCACAATGAAACATAGCATCCCCTGCTAACCCAAGACCCTATGGGGAGAACACTGGAGACACAGGGTCTGAATTGCACCCAGTCTGATCCCACCACACCAAGGCAAAACACTAAGGGCATGCAGCAGAGCAGCAGCAGGAGCAGAGCATGGAGCTTCCAGGG